>SZWC01014349.1:29786-55119 GCA_023375785.1 Penium margaritaceum | reverse complement strand
TTGGGCTTGCTCCAGTTGTCTTCGCCTTGCACAGTTGTCTTAGGCTTGCTCCAATTGCCATGGGCTTGCCCCAGTTGTCGTGGGCTTTCTCCAGTTGTCTTGGGCTTGCTTCAGTTGTCTTGGCCTTGCTCCAGTTATCTTGGGCTTGCTTCAGCTGTATTGGCCATGCTCTAGTTGTCTTGGTCTTGCTCGAATTGTATTGGCCTTGCTCCAGTTGTCTTGGGCCTACTTAAGTTGTGTTGGCCTTGGTCCAGGTGTATTGGCCTTGCTCGAATTGTCTTTTGCCTGCTCCAGTTGTCTTGGGCTTGCTCCAGTTGTCTTGGGCTTGCTCCATTTTTCTTGGCTTTTCTCCAGTTGTCTTGGGCTTGCTCCAGTTGTCTTGGGCTTGCTCCATCTTCTTTCCCTTGCTCTAGTTGTTCTGGACTTGCTTCAGTTGTCTTGGGCTTGCTTCAGTTGTTCTGGTCTTGCTCTAGTTTTCTTGGCCTTGCTCCAGTTGTCTTGGCCTTACTCCAATTGTCTTCGGCTTGCTCTAGTTGTCTTGGGCCTGCTCCAGTTGTCTTGGCCTTGGTCTAGTTGTCTTGGACTTGCTCGAGTTGTCTTGAGCTTGCTCCAGTTGTCTTGGCATTGCTCCAATTGTTTTGGGCTTGCTCCATGTGACTTTGGCTTGCTCCAGTTGTCTTGCGCTTGTTTGAGTTGTCTTGGCCTTGCTCCAGTTGTCTTAGGCTTGCTTCAGTTGTCTGGGGGCTACCCCTGTTGTCTTAGGGTTGCTCCACTTGTCTTGAACTTGCTTCAGTTGTCTTAGCCTTGCTCCAGTTGTCTTGAGCTTGCTCGAGCTATCTTGGCTCTGCTCTAGTTGTCTTGGCCTTGCTCCAGTTGTCTTGGCCTTGCTCCAGTTGTCTTGGCCTTGCTCCAGTTGTCTTGGGTCTGCTCCAGTCGTCTTGGGATTTCTCCATTTGTCTTGGCCTTGCTCTAGTTTTCTTGGCCTTGCTCCATTTGTCTTGGGCCTTCTCCAGTTGTCTTGCGCTTGCTCCAATTGTCTTCGGCTTGTTTGAGGTTTCTATATCTTGCTCCAGTTGTCTTGGGCTTGCTCCAGTTGTCTTGGCCTTGATCCAGGTGTCTTAGGCTTGCTCTAGTTGTCTTCGGCTTGCCCCTGTTGTTTTGGGCTTGCTCAAGGTGTCTTGGGCTTACTCCAGCAGTCTTGGCATTGCTCCAGTTGTATGGGCCTTGCTCCAGTTGTGTTGTCCTTGGCTTAGTTGTCTTCGCCTTGCTCGAGTTGTCTTGGGCGTGCTCCAATGGTCTTGGGCTTGCTCTAGTTGCCTTGGCTTTGCTCCAGTTGTCTTGGCCTTGCTCCAGTTGTCTTGGGCTTGCTCTGTTTTTCTTGGCCTTGCTCCAGTTGTCTTCCCCTTGCTCCAGCTCTCTTGGGTTTGCTCCAGTTCTCTTGGGCTTGCTCCTGTTGTCTTGGGCTTGCTCCAGTTGTCTACGCCTTGCTCCAGTTGTCTTGGCCTTGCTCCAGCAGTCTTGGGCTTGCTATTCTTGTCTGGAGTTTGCTCCAGTTGTCTTTGGCTTCCTCCAGGTGTCTTAGGCTAGCTCCAGTTTCTTGGCCTTGCACCAGTTGTCATGCACTTGCTCCAGTTGTCTTGGGTGTGCTCCAGTTGTCTTGGGCTTGCTCCAGTAGTCTTGGCCTTGCTCCACTTGTCTTGGCCTTGCTCTAGTTGTTTAGGGCTTGCTCAAGGTGTCTTCACCTTGCTCCAGTTGTCTTGGCCTTGCTCCAGCTGTCTTGGGCTTGCTCCAGTTGTCTTGGGTTTGCTCCAATTGTCTTGTCCTTTCTCCACTTGCCTTGGACTTGCTCCAATTGTTTTGGGCATGCTTCAGTTGTCTTTGGCTTGCTCCAGGTTTCCTGGTATTCCTTCAGTTCTTTTGGCCTTGCTCCAGATGTCTTGGGCTTGCTCTAGTTGTCTTGGGCTTGCTCCAGTTGTCTTGGCCTTGCTCCAGCTGTCTTGGCCTTGCTCAAGCTGTCTTGGGCTTGCTCCAGTTGTTTTGGCCTTGCTCCAGTTGTCTTGGGCTTGCTCTAGTTGTATTGGACTTGCTCCATTTGTCTTGGCCTTGCTCTAGTTGTCTTGGCCTTGCTCCAATTGTCTTGGACTTGCCCCAGTTTACTCGGGCTTGCTCTAGTTGTCTTGGCCTTGCTTCAGTTGTCTTGGGCTCGCTTTAGTTATCTTGGCCTTGCTCCAGTTGTCTTGGCCTATCTCCAGTTCTCTTGGCCTCTCTCAAGTTGTCTTGGGATTGCTACACTTGTCTTGGGCCTGCTCGAGCTGTCTTGGGCTTGCTCCAGTTGTATTAGGCTTGCTCCTGTTGTCTTTGCCTTGCTCCAGTTATCCTGGGCTTACTCGAGTTGTCTTGGGCTTGCTGCAGTTGTCTTGGCCTTGCTCTAGTTGTCTTGGACTTGCTCCAGTTGTCTTGGGCTTGCTCCAATCGTCTTGGGCTTGCTCCAGCTGTCTTGGCCTTGCTCCAGCTGTCTTGGCCTTGCTCCAGTTGTTTTGGGCTTGCTCCATGTGTCTCGGGCTTGCTCCTGTTGTTTTGGCCTTTCTCCAATTTTCTTGGGCTTGGTCCAGTTGTCTTGGAATTGCTCCACTTGTCCTGAGCTTGCTCCAGTTTTCTTGGCCTTGCTCCAGTTGTCTTATGCTTGCTCCAGCTGTCTAGGGCTTGCCCCGGATGTATTGGGCATGCTCCAGTTGTCTTTGGCTTGCTCCAGTTTTCTTGGCCTTGATCCAGTTGTCTTGGGCTTGCTCCAGCTGTCTTTGCCTATCTCCAGTTTGTCCTAACCTTTCTCCAGTTGTCTTGGCCTTGCTCCAGTTGTCTTTGCCTTGCTCTAGTTGTCCGGGGCTTGCTCTAGTTGTCTTGGGCTTGCTCCAATTGTGTTGGGCTTGCTCCGGTTGTCTCGGTCTTGCTCTAGATGTATTGGCCTTGCTCCAATTGTCTTGGGCTTGCTCCAGTTGGCTTGGAATTTCTCTAGTTGTCTTGGCCTTGCTCCAGTTGTCTTGGACTTGGTCCAGTTGTCTTGGGCTTGTTTCAGTTGTCTTGGGCTTACTCCAGTTGTCTTGGCCTTGCTCGCGTTGCCTTGGCCTTGCTCCAGTTGTCTTTGGCTTGGTTCACTTGTCTTGGGCTTACTCACGTTGTCTTGGGCTTGCTCCAATTGTCTTGGGCTTGCTCCGGTTGTCTCGGTCTTGCTCTAGATGTATTGGCCTTGCTCCAATTGTCTTGGGCTTGCTCCAGTTGGCTTGGACTTTCTCTAGTTGTCTTGGCCTTGCTCCAGTTGTCTTGGACTTGGTCCAGTTGTCTTGGGCTTGTTTCAGTTGTCTTGGGCTTACTCCAGTTGTCTTGGCCTTGCTCGCGTTGCCTTGGCCTTGCTCCAGTTGTCTTTGGCTTGGTTCACTTGTCTTGGGCTTACTCACGTTGTCTTGGGCTTGCTCCAATTGTCTTGGGCTTGCTCCGGTTGTCTCGGTCTTGCTCTAGATGTATTGGCCTTGCTCCAATTGTCTTGGGCTTGCTCCAGTTGGCTTGGACTTTCTCTAGTTGTCTTGGCCTTGCTCCAGTTGTCTTGGACTTGGTCCAGTTGTCTTGGGCTTGTTTCAGTTGTCTTGGGCTTACTCCAGTTGTCTTGGCCTTGCTCGCGTTGCCTTGGCCTTGCTCCAGTTGTCTTTGGCTTGGTTCACTTGTCTTGGGCTTACTCACGTTGTCTTGGGCTTGCTCCAATTGTCTTGGGCTTGCTCCGGTTGTCTCGGTCTTGCTCTAGATGTATTGGCCTTGCTCCAATTGTCTTGGGCTTGCTCCAGTTGGCTTGGACTTTCTCTAGTTGTCTTGGCCTTGCTCCAGTTGTCTTGGACTTGGTCCAGTTGTCTTGGGCTTGTTTCAGTTGTCTTGGGCTTACTCCAGTTGTCTTGGCCTTGCTCGCGTTGCCTTGGCCTTGCTCCAGTTGTCTTTGGCTTGGTTCACTTGTCTTGGGCTTACTCACGTTGTCTTGGGCTTGCTCCAATTATCTTGGGCTTGCTCCAGTTGTCTTGGGCTTGCTCCAGTTGTCTTGGCCTTGCTCCAGTTGTCTTGGACTTGCTCCAGTTGTCTTGGTCTTGCTCCATTTTTCTTGGGCTTGCTCCAGTTGTCTTTGCCTTGTCTTGGCCTTGCTCTAGTTGTTTTGGGCTTGCTCTAGCTGTCTTGGGCTTTGTCCAGTTGTCTTGGCCTTGCTTCAGTTTTCTTGGACTTGCTCCAGTTGTCTTTGACTTGCTCTAGCTATTCTGAGCTTGCTCCAGTTTTCTTGACCTTGCTCCAGTTGTATTAGGCTCGCTCTAGTTGTCTTGGGCGCGCCCCAGTTGTCTTGGGTAAGCCCCAGTTGTATTGGGCTTGCTCGAGCTGTCCTGGCCTTGCTACAAAAGTCCTAAGCATGCTCCAGTTATCTTGGCCTTGCTCCAGTTGTCTTCGCCTTGCTCTAGTTGTGTGGGGCTTTCTCTAGTTGTCTTGGGCTTGCTCCAGTTGTCTTGGCCTTGCTCGAGTTGTCTTGGGCTTGTTCCAATTGTCTTGGGCTTGCTCCAGTTGTCTTGGCCTTGCTCGAGTTGTCTTGGGCTTGTTCCAATTGTCTTGGGCTTGCTCCAGTTGTCTTGGCCTTGCTCGAGTTGTCTTGGGCTTGTTCCAATTGTCTTGGGCTTGCTCCAGTTGTCTTGGCCTTGCTCGAGTTGTCTTGGGCTTGTTCCAATTGTCTTGGGCTTGCTCCAGTTGTCTTGGCCTTGCTCGAGTTGTCTTGGGCTTGTTCCAATTGTCTTGGGCTTGCTCCAGTTGTCTTGGCCTTGCTCGAGTTGTCTTGGGCTTGTTCCAATTGTCTTGGGCTTGCTCCAGTTGTCTTGGCCTTGCTCGAGTTGTCTTGGGCTTGTTCCAATTGTCTTGGGCTTGCTCCAGTTGTCTTGGCCTTGCTCGAGTTGTCTTGGGCTTGTTCCAATTGTCTTGGGCTTGCTCCAGTTGTCTTGGCCTTGCTCGAGTTGTCTTGGGCTTGTTCCAATTGTCTTGGGCTTGCTCCAGTTGTCTTGGCCTTGCTCGAGTTGTCTTGGGCTTGTTCCAATTGTCTTGGGCTTGCTCCAGTTGTCTTGGCCTTGCTCGAGTTGTCTTGGGCTTGTTCCAATTGTCTTGGGCTTGCTCCAGTTGTCTTGGCCTTGCTCGAGTTGTCTTGGGCTTGTTCCAATTGTCTTGGGCTTGCTCCAGTTGTCTTGGCCTTGCTCGAGTTGTCTTGGGCTTGTTCCAATTGTCTTGGGCTTGCTCCAGTTGTCTTGGCCTTGCTCGAGTTGTCTTGGGCTTGTTCCAATTGTCTTGGGCTTGCTCCAGTTGTCTTGGCCTTGCTCGAGTTGTCTTGGGCTTGTTCCAATTGTCTTGGGCTTGCTCCAGTTGTCTTGGCCTTGCTCCAGCTGTCTTGGCCTTGCTCCAGTTGTCTTGGGCCTGCTCCAATTGTCTTAGGCTTGCTCCTATTGTCTTGGCCGTGATCTAACTGTCTTGGGCTTGCTCCAGTTGTCTTGGGCTTGCCCCAGTTGTCTTGCGCTTGCTCCAGTTGTCTTGGGCTTTTTCCAGCTGTCTTGGCCATGCTTCAGTTGTTTTGGCCATGCTCCAGTTATCTTGGCCTTGCTCGAGCTGTTTTGGCTTTGCTCCAGTTGTCTTGGACCTGCTCCAGTGGTCTTGGGCTTTCTCCAGTTGTCCTGGCATTGCTCCAGTTGTCTTTGGCCTGCTCCAGTTGTGTTGGGCTTGCTCCAGTTGTCTTGGGCTTGCTCAAGTTATTTAGGCCTTGCTCTAGTTGTCATGGGCTTGCTCCAGTTGTCTTGGCCTTGCTCGAGTTGTCTTGGCCTTGTTCCAATTGTCTTGGCCTTGCTCCAGTTGTTCTGGTCTTGCTCTAGTTTTCTTGGCCTTTCTCCAGTTGTCTTGGCCTTACTGCAATTGTCTTCGGCTTGCTCTAGTTGTCTTGGGCCTGCTCCAGTTGTCTTGGCCTTGGTCTAGTTGTCTTGGACTTGCTCCAGTTGTCTTGGGCCTGCTCCAGTTGTCTTGGCCTTGGTCTAGTTGTCTTGGACTTGCTCCAGTTGTCTTGAGCTTGCTCCAGTTGTCTTGGCATTGCTCCAATTGTTTTGGGCTTGCTCCATGTGACTTTGGCTTGCTCCAGTTGTCTTGTGCTTGTTTGAGTTGTCTTGGCCTTGCTCCAGTTGTCTTAGGCTTGCTTCAGTTGTCTGGGGGCTACCCCTGTTGTCTTAGGGTTGCTCCACTTGTCTGAAACTTGCTTCAGTTGTCTTAGCCTTGCTCCACTTGTCTTGAGCTTGCTTGAGCTATCTTGGCTCTGCTCTCGTTGTCTTGGCCTTGCTCCAGTTGTCTTGGCCTTGCTGCAGTTGTCTTGGCCTTGCTCCAGTTGTCTTGGGCCTGCTCCAGTCGTCTTGGGATTTCTCCATTTGTCTTGTCCTTGCTCTAGTTTTCTTGGCCTTGCTCCATTTGTCTTGTCCTTGCTCTAGTTTTCTTGGCCTTGCTCCATTTGTCTTGGGCCTTCTCCAGTTGTCTTGCGCTTGCTCCAATTGTCTTCGGCTTGTTCGAGGTTTCTATATCTTGCTCCAGTTGTCTTGGGCTTGGTCCTATTGAATTGGGCTTGCTCCAGTTGTCTTGGCCTTGATCCAGGTGTCTTAGGCTTGCTCTAGTTGTCTTCGGCTTGCCCCTGTTGTTCTGGGCTTGCTCAAGGTGTCTTGGGCTTGCTCAAGCAGTCTTGGCATTGCTCCAGTTGTATGGGCCTTGCTCCAGTTGTGTTGTCCTTGGCTTAGTTGTCTTCGCCTTGCTCGAGTTGTCTTGGGCCTGCTCCAATGGTCTTGGGCTTGCTCTAGTTGCCTTGGCTTTGCTCCAGTAGTCTTGGCCTTGCTCCAGTTGTCTTGGGCTTGCTCCGTTTTTGTTGGCCTTGCTCCAGTTGTCTTCCCCTTGCTCCAGCTCTCTTGGGTTTGCTCCAGTTGTCTTGGGCTTGCTCCTGTTGTCTTGGGCTTGCTCCAGTTGTCTACGCCTTGCTCCAGTTGTCTTGGCCTTGCTCCAGCTGTCTTGGGCTTGCTATTGTTGTGTGGGGCTTGCTCTTGTTGTCTTTGGCTTGCTCCAGGTGTCTTGGGCTAGCTCCAGTTTCTTGGCCTTGCACCAGTTGTCATGCACTTGCTCAAATTGTCTTGGGTGTGCTCCAGTTGTCTTGGGCTTGCTCAAGTAGTCTTGGACTTGCACCACTTGTCTTGGCCTTGCTCTAGTTGTTTAGGGCTTGCTCAAGGTTTCTTCACCTTGCTCCAATTGTCTTGGCCTTGATCCAGCTGTCTTGGGCTTGCTCCAGTTGTCTTGGGTTTGCTCCAATTGTCTTGTCCTTTCTCCACTTGTCTTGGACTTGCTCTGGTTGTCTTGGGCATGCTTCAGTTGTCTTTGGCTTGCTCCAGGTTTCCTGGCATTCCTTCAGATCTTTTGGCCTTGCTCCAGATGTCTTGGGCTTGCTCTAGTTGTCTTGGGCTTGCTCCAGTTGTCTTGGCCTTGCTCCAGCTGTCTTGGCCTTGCTCAAGCTGTCTTGGGCTTGCTCCAGTTGTTTTGGCCTTGCTCCAGTTGTCTTGGGCTTGCTCTAGTTGTATTGGACTTGCTCCATTTGTCTTGGCCTTGCTCTAGTTGTCTTGGCCTTGCTCCAATTGTCTTAGACTTGCCCCAGTTCACTCGGTCTTGCTCTAGTTGTCTTGGCCTTGCTTCAATTGTCTTGGGCTCGCTTTAGTTATCTTGGCCTTGCTCCAGTTGTCTTGGCCTTTCTCTAGTTCTCTTGGCTTCTCTCCAGTTGTCGTGGGATTGCTACACTTGTCTTTGGCCTGCTCCAGCTGTCTTGGGCTTGCTCCAGTTGTGTTAGGCTTGCTCCTGTTGTCTTTGCCTTGCTCCACTTATCCTGGGCTTACTCGAGTTGTCTTAGGCTTGCTGCATTGTCTTGGCCTTGCTCTAGTTGTCTTGGACTTCCTCCAGTTGTCTTGGGCTTGCTCCAATTGTGTTGGGCTTGCTTTAGTTGTCTTGGCCTTGCTCCAGCTGTCTTGGCCTTGCTCCAGTTGTTTTGGGCTTGCTCCATGTGTCTCGGGCTTGCTCCAGTTGTTTTGGCCTTTCTCCAGTTTTCTTGGGCTTGGTCCAGTTGTCTTGGACTTGCTCCACTTGTCCTGAGCTTGCTCCAGTTTTCTTGGCCTTGCTCCAGTTGTCTTATGCTTGCTCAAGTTGTCTTGGGCTTGCCCCGGATGTATTGGGCATGCTGCAGTTGTCTTTGGCTTGCTCCAGTTTTCTTGGCCTTGATCCAGTTGTCTTGGGCTTGCTCCAGCTGTCTTTGCCTATCTCCAGTTTGTCCTAACCTTGCTCCAGTTGTCTTGGCCTTGCTCCAGTTGTCTTTGCCTTGATCTAGTTGTCCGGGGCTTGCTCTAGTTGTCTTGGGCTTGCTCCAATTGTGTTGGGCTTGCTCCGGTTGTCTCGGTCTTGCTCTAGATGTATTGGCCTTGCTCCAATTGTCTTGGGATTGCTCCAGTTGGCTTGGACTTTCTCTAGTTGTCTTGGCCTTGCTCAAGTTGTCTTGGACTTGGTCCTGTTGTCTTGGGCTTGTTTCAGTTGTCTTGGGCCTACTCCAGTCGTCTTGGCCTTGCTTGCGTTGCCTTGGCCTTGCTCCAGTTGTCTTTGGCTTGGTTCACTTGTCTTGGGCTTACTCACGTTGTCTTGGGCTTGCTCCAATTATCTTGGGCTTGCTCCAGTTGTCTTGGGCTTGCTCCGGTTGTCTTGGCCTTGCTCCAGTTGTCTTTGGCTTGGTTCACTTGTCTTGGGCTTACTCACGTTGTCTTGGGCTTGCTCCAATTATCTTGGGCTTGCTCCAGTTGTCTTGGGCTTGCTCCGGTTGTCTTGGCCTTGCTCTAGTTGTATCAGGCTTGCGCGAGTTGTCTTGGGTGTGCTCTAATTTTCTTGGCCTTGCGCCACTTATCTTTGGCTTGCTTCATTTGTCTTGGGCTTCCTCTTGTTGTCTTGGGCTTGCTCCAGTTTCCTGGCCTTGCTCCTGTTGTATTAGGCTTGCTCCAGTTGTCTTGGGCTTTTCTTAGTTGTCTTGGGCTTGCTCAAGTAGTCTTGGGCTTGCTTCAGTTGTCTTGGCTTTGCTCCAGTTGTCTTAGGCTTGGTCCTGCTGTCTTGGCCTTGCTCCACTTGTCTTGGCCTTGCCCCAGTTGTCTTGGGCTTGCTCGAGTTGTCTAGGCCTTGCTCTAGTTGTCTTCGCCTTGCTCCTGTTGTCTCGGGCCTGCTCCAGTTGTCTTGGGCTTGCTCCAGTTGTCTTTGGGCTTGCTCTATTTTTCTTGGCCTTGCTCTTGTTGTCTTGGGCATGCTCCGATTGTCTTAGGCTTGCTCCAATTGTCTTGGCCATGCTCCAGTTGTGT
The DNA here is from genome assembly GCA_023375785.1 of Penium margaritaceum. NCBI lineage: Eukaryota > Viridiplantae > Streptophyta > Zygnematophyceae > Desmidiales > Peniaceae > Penium > Penium margaritaceum. The sequence continues at coordinate 45,670 of SZWC01014349.1, read as the reverse complement.
TAGGCTTGCTCCAGTTGTCTTGGGCTTGCCCGAGTTGTCCTGGGCTTGCTCCAGTTGTTTTAGGCTTGCTCAGGTATTTTGGCTCTGCTCCAGTTGTCTTGGGCTTTTTCCAGCTGTCTTGGCCATGCTCCAGTTGTCTTGGCCTTGCTCTAGTTGTCTCGGCCTTGCTCCAGTTGTTTTGGTCATGCTCCAGTTGTCTTGGACCTGCTCCAGTTGTCTTGGGCTTGTTCGGTTGTCTTGGCCTTGCTCTAGTTCTCTTTGGCCTGCTCCAGTTGTCTTGGGCTTGCTCCAGTTGTCTTGGGCTTGCTTCAGTTGTCTTGGCCTTGCTCCAGTTGTCTTGGGCTTGCTCCAGTTTTCTTGAACTTGCTCGATTTGTCTTGGCTTGCTGCAGTTGTCTTGGCCTTGCTCGAGTTGTCTTGGGCTTGCTCCAGTGTTCCTGGCCTTTCTCCTGTTGTCTTGGACTTGCTCCAGATTTCTTGGGCTTGATCCAGTTGTCTTGGGCTTGCTCCAATTGTCTTGGCCTTGTTCCACTTGTCTTGGCCTTGCTCCAGTTTTTTTGGCCTTGCTGCAGTTGTCTTGGCCTTGCTCTAGTTGTCTTGGGCCTGCTCTAGTTGTCTTGGGCTTGCTCTAGTTGTATTGGCCTTGCTCCTGTTGTCTTGGCCTTGCTTCAATTGTCTGTGGCCTGCTCCAGCTATCTTGGGCTTGCTCCAGTTGTCTTGGACTTGCTCCAGTTTTATTCGCCTAGCTCCTGTTGTCTTGGCCTTGTTCTAGTTATCTTGGGCTTGCTCCAGTTGTCTTGGGCTTGCTCCAGTTGTCTTGGCCTTGCTCCAGTTGTCTTGGACTTGCTCCAGTTGTCTTGGTCTTGCTCCATTTTTCTTGGGCTTGCTCCAGTTGTCTTGGGCTTGCTCCAGTTGTCTTGGCCTTGCTCCAGTTGTCTTGGACTTGCTCCAGTTGTCTTGGTCTTGCTCCATTTTTCTTGGGCTTGCTCCAGTTGTCTTTGCCTTGCTCCAGTTGTCTTGGCCTTGCTCTAGTTGTGTTGGGCTTGCTCTAGCTGTCTTGGGCTTGGTCCAGTTGTCTTGGCCTTGCTTCAGTTTTCTTGGACTTGCTCCAGTTGTCTTTGACTTGCTCTAGCTATTCTGAGCTTGCTCCAGTTTTCTTGACCTTGCTCCAGTTGTATTAGGCTTGCTCTAGCTGTCTTGGGCTTGCCCCAGTTGTCTTGGGTAAGCCCCAGTCGTATTGGGCTTGCTCGAGATGTCCTGGCCTTGCTACAAAAGTCCTAAGCATGCTCCAGTTATCTTGGCCTTGCTCCAGTTGTCTTCGCCTTGCTCTAGTTGTGTGGGGCTTGCTCTAGTTGTCTTGGGCTTGCTCCAATTGTGTTGGGCTTGCTGCGGTTGTTTCGGGCTTGCTCCAATTGTATTGGCCTTGCTCCAGTTGTCTTGGGCTTGCTCCAGTTGTCTTTGACTTTCTTTAGTTGTCTTGGCCTTGCTCCAGTTGTCTTGGACTTGGTCCAGTTGTCTTGGGCTTGCTCCAGTTGTCTTGGCCTTGCTCCAGTTGTCTTGGGCTTGCTCCAGTTGTCTTTGACTTTCTTTAGTTGTCTTGGCCTTGCTCCAGTTGTCTTGGACTTGGTCCAGTTGTCTTGGGCTTGCTCCAGTCGTCTTGGCCTTGATCTAGTTGCCTTGGCCTTGCTCCAGATATCTTTTGCTTGGTCCACTTGTCTTAGGCTTGCTCCAGTTGTCTTGGGCTCGCTCCAGTTGTCTTGGGCTTGCTCTAGTTGTCTTGGGCTTGCTCCAATTGTCTTGGCCTTGCTCTAGTAGTATCAGGCTTGCTCCAGTTGTCTTGGGCTTGCTCCAATTGTCTTGGCCTTGCGCCACTTATCTTTGGCTTGCTTCAGTTGTATTGGGCTTCCTCCTGTTGTCCTTGGTTTGCTTGAGTTTCCTGGCCTTGCTTCTGTTGTATTCCGCTTACTCCTATTGTCTTGGGCTTTTCATAGTTATCTTGGGCTTGTTCTAGTTGTCTTGGGCTTGCTCCAGTTGTCTTGGATTTGCTCTAGTTGTCTTGGGCTTGCTCAAGCTGTGTTGGCCTTGCTCCACTTGTCTTGGCCTTGCTCTAGTTGTCTTGAGCTTCCTCTAGTTGTCTTGGCCTTGCTCCAGTTGTCTTGGCCTTACTCCAGTTGTCCAGGGCCTGGTCCAGATGTCTTGGGCTTGCTCCAGTTATCTTTGGGCTTGCTCTAGTTTTCTTGGCCTTGCTCCAGTTGTCTTGGGCCTGCTCCAATTGTCTTTGGCTTGCTCCAATTGTCTTGGCCGTGATCTAACTGTTTTGGGCTTGCTCCAGTTTTCTTGGGCTTGCCCCAGTTGTCTTGTGCTTGCTCCAGTTGTCTTGGGCTTTTTCCAGCTGTCTTGGCCATGCTTCAGTTGTTTTGGCCATGCTCCAGTTATCTTGGCCTTGCTCGAGCTGTCTTGGCTGTGCTCAAGTTGTCTTGGACCTGCTCCAGTTGTCTTGGGCTTTCTCCAGTTGTCTTGGCATTGCTCCAGTTGTTTTTGGCCTGCTCCAGTTGTGTTGGGCTTGCTCCAGTTGTCTTGGGCTTGCTCAAGTTGTTTAGGCCTTGCTCTAGTTGTCATGGGCTTGCTCCAGTTGTCTTGGCCTTGCTCGAGTTGTCTTGGACTTGCTCCAGATTTCTTGGGCTTGCTCCAATTGTCTTGGGCTTGCTCCAGTTGTCTTGGCCTTGTTCCAATTGTCTTGGCCTTGCTCCAGTTGTTTTGGCCTTGCTCTAGTTGTCTTGGCCTTGCTCCAGTTGTCTTGGGCCTACTCCAGTTATCTTGGGCTTGCTCCAGTTGTCTTGGCCTTGCTTCAGTTGTCTTGGCCTTACTGCAGTTGTCTTTTGCCTGCTCTAGTTGTCTTGGGCTTGCTCCAGTTTTCTTGGACTTGCTCCAGTTTTATTCGCCTAGCTCTGTTGTCTTGGCCTTGCTCCAGTTATCTTGGGCTTGCTCCAGTTGTCTTGGGCTTGCTCCAGTTGTCTTGGCCTTGCTCCAATTGTCTTGGACTTGCTCCAGTTGTCTTGGGCTTGCTCCAGTTGTCTTGGGCTTGCTCCAGTTGTCTTGGCCTTGCTCCAGTTGATTTGGCCTTGCTCCAGTTGTTTTCGGCTTGCTCCCGCTGTCTTGGGCTTGCTCCAGTTGTTTTGGCCTTGCTCCAGTTTTCTTGGGCTTCCTCTAGTTGTCTTGGACTTGCTCTAGCTGTCCTGAGCTTGCTCCAGTTTTCTTGGCCTTGCTCCAGTTGTCTTAGGCTTGCTCCACTTGTCTTGGGCTTGCCCTAGTTGTCTTGGGCGAGCTCCAGTTGTCTTGGTCTTGCTCCAGTTATCTTGGCCTTGATCCAGTTGTCTTGGGCTTGCTCCAGCTTTCCTGGCCTCGCTCCAGAAGTCCTAATCTTTCTCAAGTTGTCTTGGCCTTGCTCCAGTTGTCTTGGGCTTGCTCCAGTTGTCTGGGGCTTGCTCTAGTTCTCTTTGGCTTGCTCCAATTGTCTTCGGCATGCTCCACTTGTCTTGGGCTTGCTCCAGTTGTATTGGCCTTGCTCTAGTTATCTTGGGCTAGCTCTAGTTGTGTTGGACGTTCTCTAGTCTTCTTGGCCTTGCTCCAGTTGTCTTGGCCTTGCTCCAGTTGTCTTGGGCTTGCTCCAGTTTTTTTGGGCTTGCTCCTGTCGTCTTGGCCTTGCTCCAGTTGTCTTGGGCTTGCTCCAGTTTTTTTGGGCTTGCTCCTGTCGTCTTGGCCTTGCTCCAGTTGTCTTGGGCTTGCTCCAGTTGTATTGGCCTTGCTCCAGTTGTCTTTCTCTTGCTCTAGTTGTCTTGGCCTTGCTATAGTTGTATCAGACTTGCTCCACGTAAGTTTTTGGAAGTACGTGTAAGTGCGTGTAAGTGCGTGTAAATGCGTGTAATTCCGTGTAAGTGTGTGTAAGTGTGTGTAAGTGTGTAAAAGTGCGTACAAGTGCGTGTGAGTAGGTGTAAGTGCGAATGAGTGCGTGTAAGTGCGTGTGAGTGTGTGTAAGTGTGTGTAAGTGTGTAAAAGTGCGTACAAGTGCGTGTGAGTAGGTGTAAGTGCGAATGAGTGCGTGTAAGTGCGTGTGAGTGTGTGTAAGTGTGTGTAAGTACGTGTAAGTGCGTGTAGGTGCATGTAAGTATGTGTAAGTATGTCTAAGTGTGTATAAGTGCGTGTAAATGCATGTGAGTGCATGTAAGTGTGTGTAAGTGCGTGTGAGTGCGTGTGAGTGCGTGTAAGTACGTGTAAGTGCGTGTAAGTGCCTGTATGTGTGTGTGAGTGTGTGTAAGCACGTGTAAGTGTGTGTAAGTACGTGTAAGTGCATTTAAGAGCATGCAAGTGCGTAAGTGTGTGTATGTGTGTGAAAGTGTGTGCGTGCGATATGCACCAGCGACCACCCGTGCGATTTGCGCCTGCGCCCGCCACTTGCGCCTGCTCTTGCAATATGCGCATGCGCCTGCGATGTGAGCCTATGTTTGCCATCTGCACAAGCACCTGTGTCTGCAATTTGCGCCTGCACATGCGCCTGTGATTTGTGCCAGTGCGTGCAACTACGATCCGCACCTGCGCCTGCGATCTGAGTTTTCTTTATACCTCAATACCCACAGACATAAGGGCGCACCATCATAATTTATGGGGCGCACCTTATGTGGAAAAAACACCTCACGCTTTCCAGTTAGAGGTGCCCGCCCTGAAAAACACAGCTATTGTTTGACAACTTTCACATGTCAGCTAGCGTTTGCTCCCTCCAAGCTGCAATTGGCTAAACCGCCACATGCTTCTTACGCGACAAACAACAAATGACAGACGACAGACGACAGACGACAAACAACAGACGACAGGTCACAAACAACGCCAGCCAACACACGGGCAAGGCCAGGCTTCGCTTGTGCTCCTTTGACTTGACAGCCGAGGATTAACGCAAAGGAGCGGAGTGACGTAAAGTCAGATGCCCTTCTGCTGCAGCACCTCCGTTGTTCCGCTACAGGATTGGTGTCAGCAGTAGCAGCAGCGGCAGCACAACCCGGCATAGCATGCCAAAAGGAACTCAGCAACGCAGCGGGGCCCTACTGCCGCAGCAATGTGTAGCACTACTTAAGCAGGTGAGGGAGCAGCACGGCTTTGTCTCTCAGTGCAAGCAGCGAGTGGAGACACAGAAGCGTCATCCTCTTCAGCCTCGTCTCCTCATCCTCGTCTCCTCAACCTCATATCCTCAGCCTCGTCTCCTCAGCCTCGTCTCCTCACCCTCGTATCCTCAGCCTTGTCTCCTCAGCCTCGTCCCCTCAACCTCGTCTCCTCAGCCTCGTCTCCTCGGCCTTGTCTCCTCAGCCTCGTCTCCTCGGCCTCGTCTCCTCAGCCTTGTCTCCTCAGCCTCGTCTCCTCAGCCTCGTCTCCTCAGCCTCGTCTCCTCAGCCTCGTCTCCTCAGCCTCGTCTCCTCAGCCTCGTCTCCTCCACCTTGCCTCCTCCACCGCACGTCACCCCACCTTACTTGCCATACTGGATCCGTCCACGGTCGGGGTGTCAGTGCAATCGGCCCTAGTTTGTTTGCAAGCCTTGCTGACACTGCAGCACCTGCCGAATCCGCCTCCCTCCGATTGACATCACCATCTTCCGTCGCCCACTGCGACCGCTTGGTGGCCACCATCGCCATCAGCACCACGACCACGTCGGCCACTGCCATCGCCACTCAACGCAACAGCATCCAATGCGTGTCAACGCGCCAGAGTCGACGCCGGCAGAGTTCGCCAACAACTGAGGCACGACGCCGACGCTGCACCAGTCCACATGCTGCACCGGCTTCCTCGTCGTCGTCATTTGCCACAAACACAAATACGGATCCCAACCTCCCAAACGTTTCTCGAGGACGGACGCCATACGGCGCCATAGAGCTGTAGGATGGTCAAGGAAGTCCAACACAGCGTGACAACGACGACGCGGCAAACATTGGGTCTGACTGCCACTCGCCCTTTGTCTACGCCACGACCTGAAACAGCCCTAGCAAATAAAATACTTGGACCCTCGTCGTGACCTGTTGAAACAGGGGGAATACCTAAGCACCGAAACAGGTCCAGGGGTTGAACCTGTCCCCCATTGGAGCTGAAAGGAGGGAAATGGAGAGGGACAAACTGGTTGCGAAGTGGTGCGAACTGGTTGTGGAGTGGTGCGAACTGGTTGAAGAGTGGTGCATACTGGTTGCAACGTGGTGCGAACTGGTTGCGGAGTGGTGTGAACTGGTTGCTGAGTGGTGTGAATTGGTTGCAAAGTGGTGTCAACTGGTTGGGGAGTGGTGCAAATTGGTTGCGGAGTGGTGTGAACTGGTTGCAAAAGGGTGCGAACTGGTTGCGGAGTGGTGGGAACTGGTTGCAGAGTGCTGCCAACTAGTTGTGGAGTGGTGCGAACTGGTTGCGAAGTGGTGTGAATTGGTTGTGGAGTGGTGCGAACTGGTTGTGGAGAGGTGCGAACTGGTTGCGGAGTGGTGCGAACTGGTTGTGGAGAGGTGCGAACTGGTTGCGGAGTGGTGCGAACTGGTTGTGGAGAGGTGCGAACTGGTTGCGGAGTGGTGCGAACTGGTTGTGGAGAGGTGCGAACTGGTTGCGGAGTGGTGCGAACTGGTTGTGGAGAGGTGCGAACTGGTTGCGGAGTGGTGCGAACTGGTTGTGGAGAGGTGCGAACTGGTTGCGGAGTGGTGCGAACTGGTTGTGGAGAGGTGCGAACTGGTTGCGGAGTGGTGCGAACTGGTTGTGGAGAGGTGCGAACTGGTTGCGGAGTGGTGCGAACTGGTTGTGGAGAGGTGCGAACTGGTTGCGGAGTGGTGCGAACTGGTTGTGGAGAGGTGCGAACTGGTTGCGGAGTGGTGCGAACTGGTTGTGGAGAGGTGCGAACTGGTTGCGGAGTGGTGCGAACTGGTTGTGGAGAGGTGCGAACTGGTTGCGGAGTGGTGCGAACTGGTTGTGGAGAGGTGCGAACTGGTTGCGGAGTGGTGCGAACTGGTTGTGGAGAGGTGCGAACTGGTTGCGGAGTGGTGCGAACTGGTTGTGGAGAGGTGCGAACTGGTTGCGGAGTGGTGCGAACTGGTTGTGGAGAGGTGCGAACTGGTTGCGGAGTGGTGCGAACTGGTTGTGGAGAGGTGCGAACTGGTTGCGGAGTGGTGCGAACTGGTTGTGGAGAGGTGCGAACTGGTTGCGGAGTGGTGCGAACTGGTTGTGGAGAGGTGCGAACTGGTTGCGGAGTGGTGCGAACTGGTTGTGGAGAGGTGCGAACTGGTTGCGGAGTGGTGCGAACTGGTTGTGGAGAGGTGCGAACTGGTTGCGGAGTGGTGCGAACTGGTTGTGGAGAGGTGCGAACTGGTTGCGGAGTGGTGCGAACTGGTTGTGGAGAGGTGCGAACTGGTTGCGGAGTGGTGCGAACTGGTTGTGGAGAGGTGCGAACTGGTTGCGGAGTGGTGCGAACTGGTTGCGGAGTGGTGCCAACTGGTTGCGGAGTGGTATAAACTGGTTGCGGAGTGGTGCGAAGTGGTTGGGGAGCTGTGCGGACTGGTTGCGGAGTGGTACGGACTGGTTGTGGAGTGGTGCGAAGTGGTTGCGGACTGGTGCGAACTGGTTGCGGAGTGATGCAAACTGGTTGTGGAGTGGTGCAAACTGGTTGAGGAGTGGTGCGAACTGGTTGCGGAGTGGTGCCAACTGGTTGTGGAGGAGTGCGAACTGGTTGCGTAGTGGTGTGAATTGGTTGCGGAGTGGTGCGAACTGGTTGTGGAGTGGTGCGAAGTGGTTGCTGAGTGGTGGGAACTGGTTGTGGAGTGGTGCAACCTAGTTGCGGAGTGGTGCAACCTGGTTTTGGAGTGGTGCGAACTGGTTGGGGAGTGGTGCAAACTGGTTGCGGAGTGGTGTGAACTGGTTGCGGAGTGGTGCGAACGGGTTGCGGAGTGGTGCGATCTGGTTGTGGAGTGGTGCGAAATGGTTGCGGAGTGGTGCGAACTGGTTGCGGAGCGGTGCGAACGGGTTGCGGAGTGGTGCGAACCGGTTGCGGAGTGGTGCGAACTGGTTGGGGAGTGGTGCAAGCTGGTTGCCGAGTGGTGTGAACTGGTTGCGGAGTGGTGTGAACTGGTTGTGGAGTGGTGTGAACTGGTTGCAGAGTGGTGCGAACTGGTTGCGGAGTGGTGTGAACTGGCTGTGGAGTGGTGTGAATTGGTTGCGGAGTGGTGCGAACTGGTTGCGGAGTGGTGCGAATTGGTTGCGGAGTGGTGCGAACGCATTGCAGAAGGGTGCAAACTGGTTGCGGAGTGGTGGGAACTGGATGCGGGGTGCTGCCAACTAGTTGTGGAGTGGTGACAACTTGTTGCCAAGTGGTGTGAATTGGTTGTGAAGTGGTGCGAACTGGTTGTGGAGAGTTGCGAACCGGTTGCGGAGTGGTGCAAACTGGTTGCGGAGTGGTGCGAACTGGTTGCAGAGTGGTGCAAACTGGTTGCGGAGTGGTGCGAACTGGTTGTGGAGTGGTGCAAATTGGTTGTGGAGTGGTGCGAACTGGTTGCGAAGTGGTGCAAAGTGGTTGCAGAATGAAGAAAACTGGTTGTGGAGTGGTGCGAACTGGTTACGGAGTGGTGTGAACTGGTTGCGGAGTGGTGCGAACTGGTTGTGGAGTGGTGAAAACGGGTTGCGGAGTGGTGCGAACTGGTTGCAGAGTGGTGCAAACTGGTTGCGGAGTGGTGCGAACTGGTTACGGAGTGGTGCGAACTGGTTGTAGAGTGGTGCCAACTGGTTACGGAGTGGTGCGAACGGGTTGCGAGTGGTGCATACTGGTTGCGGAGTGGTGGGAACTGGTCGCGGAGTGGTGTGAACTGGTTGCGGATTGGTGCGAACTGGTTGCGGAGTGGTGCGAACTGGTTGCAGAGTGGTGCGAACTGGTTGCGGAGTGGTGTGAACTGGTTGCGGATTGGTGCGAACTGGTTGCGGAGTGGTGCGAACTGGTTGCAAAGGGTGCGAATTGGTTGTGGAGTGGAGCGAACTGGTTGCGGAATGGTGCGAACTGGTTGTGGATTTGTGTGAACTTGTTGCGGATTGGTGTGAACTGGTTCCGGAGTGGTGCGAAGTGGTTGCGGAGTGGTGCGAACTGGTTGCGGACTGGTGGGAACTGGTTGCGGAGTGGTGCAAACTGGTTGCGGAGTGGTGCAAACTGGTTGTGGAGTGGTGCGAATCGGTTGTGGAGTGGTCTAACATGGTCATGGAGTGGCGCGAACCGGTTTCGGGGTGGTGCGAACTCGTTGTGGAGTGGTGCGAACTGGTTGCAGAGTGGTGTGAACTGGATGTGGAGTGGTGCGAACTGGTTGCGCAGTGGTGCGAACTTGTTGCAGAGTGGTGCGAACTTGTTGCGGAGTGGTGCGAACTGGTTGCGGAGTGGTGCGAATTGGTTGCGGAGTGGTGCGAACTAGTTGCGGAGTGGTGCGAACTGGTTGTGGAGTGGGGCGACCTGGTTGCGGAGTGGTGCAACCTGGTTTCGAAGTGGTGCGAACTGCATGCAGAGTGATGCGAACTGGTTGCGGAGTGGTGCGAATTGGTTGCGGAGTGGTGCGAACTAGTTGCGGAGTGGTGCGAACTGGTTGTGGAGTGGGGCGACCTGGTTGCGGAGTGGTGCAACCTGGTTTCGAAGTGGTGCGAACTGCATGCAGAGTGATGCGAACTGGTTGCGGAGTGGTGCGAATTGGTTGCGGAGTGGTGCGAACTAGTTGCGGAGTGGTGCGAACTGGTTGTGGAGTGGGGCGACCTGGTTGCGGAGTGGTGCAACCTGGTTTCGAAGTGGTGCGAACTGCATGCAGAGTGATGCGAACTGGTTGCGGAGTGGTGCGAATTGGTTGCGGAGTGGTGCGAACTAGTTGCGGAGTGGTGCGAACTGGTTGTGGAGTGGGGCGACCTGGTTGCGGAGTGGTGCAACCTGGTTTCGAAGTGGTGCGAACTGCATGCAGAGTGATGCGAACTGGTTGCGGAGTGGTGCGAATTGGTTGCGGAGTGGTGCGAACTAGTTGCGGAGTGGTGCGAACTGGTTGTGGAGTGGGGCGACCTGGTTGCGGAGTGGTGCAACCTGGTTTCGAAGTGGTGCGAACTGCATGCAGAGTGATGCGAACTGGTTGCGGAGTGGTGCGAATTGGTTGCGGAGTGGTGCGAACTAGTTGCGGAGTGGTGCGAACTGGTTGTGGAGTGGGGCGACCTGGTTGCGGAGTGGTGCAACCTGGTTTCGAAGTGGTGCGAACTGCATGCAGAGTGATGCGAACTGGTTGCGGAGTGGTGCGAATTGGTTGCGGAGTGGTGCGAACTAGTTGCGGAGTGGTGCGAACTGGTTGTGGAGTGGGGCGACCTGGTTGCGGAGTGGTGCAACCTGGTTTCGAAGTGGTGCGAACTGCATGCAGAGTGATGCGAACTGGTTGCGGAGTGGTGCGAATTGGTTGCGGAGTGGTGCGAACTAGTTGCGGAGTGGTGCGAACTGGTTGTGGAGTGGGGCGACCTGGTTGCGGAGTGGTGCAACCTGGTTTCGAAGTGGTGCGAACTGCATGCAGAGTGATGCGAACTGGTTGCGGAGTGGTGCGAATTGGTTGCGGAGTGGTGCGAACTAGTTGCGGAGTGGTGCGAACTGGTTGTGGATTGGTGTGAACTTGTTGCGGAGTGGTGTGAACTGGTTCCGGAGTGGTGCGAATGGTTGCGGAGTGGTGCGAACTGGTTGCGGACTGGTGGGAACTGGTCGCGGACTGGTGCAAACTGGTTGCGGAGTGGTGCAAACTGGTTGTGGAGTGGTGTGAATCGGTTGTGGAGTGGTGCAAAATGGTCGTGGAGTGGTGCGAACCGGTTTCGGGGTGGTGCAAACTGGTTGTGGAGTGGTGGGAACAGGTTGCAGAGTGGTGTGAACTGGATGTGGAGTGGTGCGGACTAGGGGCAGTGGTGCGAACGGGTTGCGGAATGCTGCGAACTGGTTGCGGAGTGGTGCGAATTGGTTGCGGAGTGGTGCCAACTGGTTGCCGAGCGGTGCAAACTGGTTGCGGAGTGGTGGGAACTGGTTGCGTAGTGGTGCTAACTGGTTGCGGAGTGGTGCGAATGGGCTATGGAGTGGTGCAAACTGGTTGCGGAGTGCAGCGAACTGGTTGCGGAGTTGTTCAAACTGGTTACGGAGTGGTGCGAACTGGTTGCGGAGTGGTGCGAACTGGTTTGGCAGTGGTGCGAACTGGTTGCGGAGTGGTGCAAACTGGTTGCGGAGTGGTGCGAACTGGTTGTGGAGTGGTGCGAACTGGTTGCAGAGTGGTGTGAACTGGATGTGGAGTGGTGCGAACTGGTTGCAGAGTGGTGTGAACTGGATGTGGAGTGGTGCGAACTGGTTGCAGAGTGGTGTGAACTGGATGTGGAGTGGTGCGAACTGGTTGCAGAGTGGTGTGAACTGGATGTGGAGTGGTGCGAACTGGTTGCAGAGTGGTGTGAACTGGATGTGGAGTGGTGCGAACTGGTTGCAGAGTGGTGTGAACTGGATGTGGAGTGGTGCGAACTGGTTGCAGAGTGGTGTGAACTGGATGTGGAGTGGTGCGAACTGGTTGCAGAGTGGTGTGAACTGGATGTGGAGTGGTGCGAACTGGTTGCAGAGTGGTGTGAACTGGATGTGGAGTGGTGCGAACTGGTTGCAGAGTGGTGTGAACTGGATGTGGAGTGGTGCGAACTGGTTGCAGAGTGGTGTGAACTGGATGTGGAGTGGTGCGAACTGGTTGCAGAGTGGTGTGAACTGGATGTGGAGTGGTGCGAACTGGTTGCAGAGTGGTGTGAACTGGATGTGGAGTGGTGCGAACTGGTTGCAGAGTGGTGTGAACTGGATGTGGAGTGGTGCGAACTGGTTGCAGAGTGGTGTGAACTGGATGTGGAGTGGTGCGAACTGGTTGCAGAGTGGTGTGAACTGGATGTGGAGTGGTGCGAACTGGTTGCAGAGTGGTGTGAACTGGATGTGGAGTGGTGCGAACTGGTTGCAGAGTGGTGTGAACTGGATGTGGAGTGGTGCGAACTGGTTGCAGAGTGGTGTGAACTGGATGTGGAGTGGTGCGAACTGGTTGCAGAGTGGTGTGAACTGGATGTGGAGTGGTGCGAACTGGTTGCAGAGTGGTGTGAACTGGATGTGGAGTGGTGCGAACTGGTTGCAGAGTGGTGTGAACTGGATGTGGAGTGGTGCGAACTGGTTGCAGAGTGGTGTGAACTGGATGTGGAGTGGTGCGAACTGGTTGCAGAGTGGTGTGAACTGGATGTGGAGTGGTGCGAACTGGTTGCAGAGTGGTGTGAACTGGATGTGGAGTGGTGCGAACTGGTTGCAGAGTGGTGTGAACTGGATGTGGAGTGGTGCGAACTGGTTGCAGAGTGGTGTGAACTGGATGTGGAGTGGTGCGAACTGGTTGCAGAGTGGTGTGAACTGGATGTGGAGTGGTGCGAACTGGTTGCAGAGTGGTGTGAACTGGATGTGGAGTGGTGCGAACTGGTTGCAGAGTGGTGTGAACTGGATGTGGAGTGGTGCGAACTGGTTGCAGAGTGGTGTGAACTGGATGTGGAGTGGTGCGAACTGGTTGCAGAGTGGTGTGAACTGGTTGCGGAGTGGTGCGAACGTGTTGCAGTGTGGTGCGCACTGCTTACGGAGTGGTGCGAACTGGTTGCGGAGTGGTGTGAAGTGGTTGCGGAGTGGTGCAAACGTGTTGCGGAGTGATGCGAACTGGTTGCGGAGTGGTGCGAACTGGTTGTGGAGTGGTGAAAACGGATTGCGGAGTGGTGCGAACTGGTTGCGGAGAGGTGAGAACTGGTTGCGGAGTGGTGCGAGTTGGTTGCAGAGTGGTACGAACTGGTTGCAGAGTGGTCGGAACTGGTTGTGGAATGGTGCGAACTGGTTGCAGAGTGGTGTGAACTGGTTGCGGAATGGTGCGAACTGGTTGCGGAGTAGTGCGAACTGGTTGCAGAGTGGTGCGCACTTCTTGCGGAGTGGTGTGAACTGGTTGCAAAGTAGTGCGAACTGGTTGCGGAGTGGTGCAGACTGGTTTTGGAGTGGTGCAAACTGGATGCAGAGTTCTGCAACTGGTTGCGGAGTGGTGTGAACTGGTTGCGGAGTGGTGCGAACTGGGTGCGGAGTGGTACAAACGGGTTGCGGAGTGGTGCAGACTGGTTTTGGAGTGGTGCAAACTGGATGCAGAGTTCTGCAACTGGTTGCGGAGTGGTGTGAACTGGTTGCGGAGTGGTGCGAACTGGGTGCGGAGTGGTACAAACGGGTTGCGTAGTGGTGCGAACTGACTGCGGAGTGGTGTGAACTGGTTACGGAGTGGTAAAAACTGAATGCGGAATTCTGCAAACTGGTTGCGGAGTGGTGCGAATTGGTTGTGAAGTGGTGCGAACTGATTGCGGAGTGGTGAAACTGGTTACGGAGTGGTGCAAACTGGTTGCGGATTGGTGCAAGCTGGTTGCAGAGTGGTGCGAACTGGTGGCGGAGTGGTGTGAACTGGTTGCAAATAGGTGCAAACTGGTTGCGGAGTGGTGCGAATTGGTTGCGGAGTGGTGCGAACTGGTTGCGGAGTGGTGCAAACTGGTTGCAGAGTGGTGCGAACTGGTTGCGGAGTGGTGCAAACTGGTTGCAGAGCGGTGCGAACTGGTTGCGGAGTGGTGCAAACTGGTTGCGGAGTGGTGCGAAATGGTTGTGGAGTAGTGCGAAATCGTTGCGGAGTGGTGCCAACTGGTTACGGAGTGGTTCGAACTGGTTGCAGAGTGGTGCGAACTGTTGCAGAGTGGTGCGAACTAATTGCGGCGTGGTGTGAACTGGTTGCGGAGTGGTGCGAAATGGTTGTGGAGTAGTGCGAAATCGTTGCGGAGTGGTGCCAACTGGTTACGGAGTGGTTCGAACTGGTTGCAGAGTGGTGCGAACTGTTGCAGAGTGGTGCGAACTAATTGCGGCGTGGTGTGAACTGGTTGCGGAGTGGTGCGAAATGGTTGTGGAGTAGTGCGAAATCGTTGCGGAGTGGTGCCAACTGGTTACGGAGTGGTTCGAACTGGTTGCAGAGTGGTGCGAACTGTTGCAGAGTGGTGCGAACTAATTGCGGCGTGGTGTGAACTGGTTGCGGAGTGGTGCGAAATGGTTGTGGAGTAGTGCGAAATCGTTGCGGAGTGGTGCCAACTGGTTACGGAGTGGTTCGAACTGGTTGCAGAGTGGTGCGAACTGTTGCAGAGTGGTGCGAACTAATTGCGGCGTGGTGTGAACTGGTTGCGGAGTGGTGCGAAATGGTTGTGGAGTAGTGCGAAATCGTTGCGGAGTGGTGCCAACTGGTTACGGAGTGGTTCGAACTGGTTGCAGAGTGGTGCGAACTGTTGCAGAGTGGTGCGAACTAATTGCGGCGTGGTGTGAACTGGTTGCGGAGTGGTGCGAAATGGTTGTGGAGTAGTGCGAAATCGTTGCGGAGTGGTGCCAACTGGTTACGGAGTGGTTCGAACTGGTTGCAGAGTGGTGCGAACTGTTGCAGAGTGGTGCGAACTAATTGCGGCGTGGTGTGAACTGGTTGCGGAGTGGTGCGAAATGGTTGTGGAGTAGTGCGAAATCGTTGCGGAGTGGTGCCAACTGGTTACGGAGTGGTTCGAACTGGTTGCAGAGTGGTGCGAACTGTTGCAGAGTGGTGCGAACTAATTGCGGCGTGGTGTGAACTGGTTGCGGAGTGGTGCGAAATGGTTGTGGAGTAGTGCGAAATCGTTGCGGAGTGGTGCCAACTGGTTACGGAGTGGTTCGAACTGGTTGCAGAGTGGTGCGAACTGTTGCAGAGTGGTGCGAACTAATTGCGGCGTGGTGTGAACTGGTTGCGGAGTGGTGCGAACTGGTTGTGGAGTGGTGTGAATTGGTTGCGGAGTGGTGTGAACTGGTTGCGGAGTGGTGCGAACTGGTTGAGGAGTGGTGCGAACTGGTTGCGGGCTGGTGCGAACAGATTGCGGAGTGGTGCGAACTGGTTGCAGAGTGGTGCGAACTGGTTGCAAAGTGGTGCGCACAGCTTCCGGATTGGTGCGAACTGGTTGCGGAGTGGTGCAAACTGGTTTTAGAGTGGTGCGAACTGGATGTGGAGTTCTGCGAACTAGTTGCGGAGTGGTGCAAACTGGTTGCCGAGTGGTGTGAACTGGTTGTGGAGTTGTGCGAACTGGTTGCGAAGTGGTGCAAACGGGTTGCGTAGTGGTGGAATTGGTCGCGGAGTGGTGCGAACTGGTTGCGGAGTGGTGCGAACTGATTGCGGAGTGGTGCAAACTGGTTGCGGTGTGGTGTGAACTGGTTGCGGAGTGGTGCGAACTGGTTGCGGAGAGGTGCAAACTGGTTGCATGGTGGTGTGAACTGGTTGCAGAGTGGTGCGAACTGGTTGCGGAAATGTGGGAACTGGCTGTGGAGTGGTTCAAACTGGTTGCTGAGTGGTGTGAACTGGTTGCGGAGTGGTGCGAACTGGTTGTGGAGTGGTGCGAACTGGTTGCAGAGTGGTGCGCAATGCTTGCGGAGTGGTGCGAACTGGTTGCGGAGGGGTGCGAACTGGTTGCGGAGTGGTGCACACTGGTTTTGGAGTGGTGCAAACTGGATGCGGTCTTCTGCAAACTGGTGGCGGAGTGGTGCGAACTGGTTGCGGAGTGGTGCAAACTGGTTGCGGAGTGGTGCGAACTGATTGCCGAGTGGTGCAAACTGGTTACGGAGTGGAGGAACTGGTTGTAGATTGGTGCAAACTGGTTGTGGAGTTGTGTGAACTTGTTGCGGAGTGGTGTGAACTGGTTGCGGAGTGGTGCGAACTGGTTGCGGAGTGGTGCGAACTGGTTGCGGAGTGGTGCGAACTGGTTGCGGAGTGGTGCGAACTGGTT
>SZWC01014347.1:41684-55905 GCA_023375785.1 Penium margaritaceum | reverse complement strand
ATGGGTTGCCTTTCATCGTTCAAGAATGCCAGGCTATTTTTTTCTAATAGATGGAAAGTTATCTCTTGCCTCTAGCTTCATTGTGTTCACCAGTACAACACACACACTCACACACACACACACACACACACACACACACAAACACACACACCGAAAATCTCTTTCGGCCAACCTTGAAAAATCACAAAGTTTTGTCAAACATGAGAATCTTATCCATGCGCTATCCCATCTTAGCGTTTGACGTAGTCCTTGGCCAACTAGGCAAAAAATGTGGTCCTTGAGGGTCTCCGACCCTCAATCCATCTAGACGTACCGCCAACAGGCACGGACCTTGCTCGAGCTATGTGGTGCCGGCTGTGCATTACACTCCTCCTCGATAGGAGTGAGCCACCCTTGGCATGTGCAAGTTGGACTCGAACACCGGTGCCATGCTACCAATATAGCCGATTCCACGGAACCCTTGACGAAATAGGCCAGAACCATGGTGCTTAAGGGCCGCCAATGCTCAAACCATTCCGTCCAGTTGGAAGGAATGACTTGAGGGTCCCAGGCCCACAGGCTACGGACCCCGCTTAGGCCACGCAGTGCCGGTTGTGCATTTTCCCATCCACTTCATCCATCCTACATCTATTTGATACTCTTCTTCTCAATTTCTTTCCTTTTTATTGTTCAGATCACTGCTATCACTGGCCTTTGATTACATTCCCTTAAAAGAAAAATAATGTCAAGGACCTAGAGGGCTCAGTTTCATCAAACCCTCTCTCCTCGTTGCCGCTCAAGCTGCAAGATGGGATTAGCCTACCTCTCTCCATAGGAATCAAAGCGGAAACGATCTTTCATTTTAACCAAGCTCTTCTCAAGCTAAGAAAGGAGCTCTCACCAACCCTCCTTAAATATGGCTCAATCTCCCCTTATGCTATACTCGAGGGGTGTTGATTATGAAACTATACATTTCTTTTTGCTTAAACCTTCCTCCTCCCCTACCTCTTTTTTAAAAAACTTGCACAAGAATATCTTCTATGCAGTTTTCCCATTTTCATATGTTTTTCCTATCCTCTGAGGTCCTTGCATTCGGGCTTCAACTTCTATGGGAAAAAGCCATCCTTAAGACATTTTTCTTTAGGGTTTCCTCCTTAAGTGAATTGTGAATAAACCTTTTCTCAATCATCATTGACTCCCTGCCATCTCCCAAAATACATATCTTTCACATTCCACGTTTCCCTTACCTTCATGTTGGATAGTACCTACCGTAAAAAAAATTGGAACACTTTCCTATACCTAACATCGTTTTCCTCTCGGTTGGCTCTAATTAGACATCTTTATCCTTTGAGGTGTTTCCTTCTCTTCAAATTATCTGTCAACCATGGGCGTTCTCACACATAGTGAAACAAATGTCTTTAACTCCACAATTTATGGGTGAAAACGAACCCTTTCTTGCTTTGCATGCTTGACCTTGTTGTTGTGTGTGTCATATATGGCTTACGGTGACCCCTCGGCTCATGTCCATTCACGTGCAGATCCTTGACATGACTACAGTGGCAGAAGACCGGTGGCCGGACGGGCGTCCAGAAGACTTTATTCATATTTGGATTCGTGCTGTGGGACAACACATAGGCTTGTAGCCTATCAAGACATAGCTCTCATCGAAGTGGATGTTCAGGTTCAGACGGCTTGTCCTTCTGACGTGTCTGCAGGGAGTTATGTCCATAACTGTGTTTTGGCCAGTGTTTTGTCCTGCTAGAAAATGAGTGTCCTTATGCGCCGCGTGTGTGGGCACCCACTAGGTCAAAGACACTATTCATGTTGTCTAGGCCTCAGTTGTCATCTCTCTGTGCACAATTCAGTATTTGCAGCTTATGACACTTTGTCTGTGTCCCTAGCCAACCCCTTGTTGTTCTCACCTCCACCTTTGTGTGCCAGTAAGTTAGCTGGCTGGCTTGTGCTGCCACGCCAGCGACGACAATGCAAGGAAGCTGTCTTTCATGGTATCAGAGTCGTGAGCCAGTGCTCGCACACCTGCGTACCAGAGGCGTAGCAACCGTAGTAGTAGTGAGCGACCGCAGCCGTTGCCTTCAGTAGCAGCAGCAGCAGCGCCCACTGTCTCAGCGAGAGGTCCTGGGAGGACCCACCACAACTCCGACCGTTTTCATGAAAACTCCGCGGCAGATCTGCGGTGTTCCGCGGATCCGCGGCGTTCTGCCGCAAAGCTCCGTGGCGGTTCTGGAACACGCCTGCGGTGCTCCACGGTGCTTCGCGGTCGCGAGTCTGCGGCAGTTCCGTGATAGTTCCGCGGTCGCCAGTCGCGGCAGCTCCATGGTGGTTGCGGAACGCACTGACAGAGGTACCCCGGCAGTTTGCGGCACCCCACCGTGTTCCGCATTGGCGCGACCGTGGCGGCCGTTCCGCGACAGCAGAAGCCGCTTCGCGGAAAATTCACAGTACTCCGCGGTGACAAGATCACCGCAGCGGATGCGGCAACTTTGCGGGCGCAACAGGACACGCCGATGGTGCCAATGATCTACCGTGCTTAACCACGGCGTTCCGAAGTGTGTCACCCCGCGGTAACAGTGCCGTGGAAGATCCACGGTGTTTCGCGGATCTGCGGCGTTTTGCCGCGGCAGCTCTGTGGCGGTTCAGAAACACGCCAGCGGTGCTCCACGGTGCTCCGCAATTGCGAGTCCGCGGCAGTTCCGTGGCAATTCCGCGGTCGCCAGACGTGGCAGCTCCGCGGTGGTTGCGGAACGCACTGACGGAGGTGCCTCGGCAGTTCGCGGCACCCGCCGTGTTCCGTAGTGGTGCGACCGTAGTGGTTGTTCTGCGGCAAGTACGAGGTGTTCCACGGCACGCCGAAAAAATTCCGCCGACAGCACAACCGACAGTACCACCGACAACACCGCCGATACTGTACTTTTAAAACTCGTCGTCATGCCAAAACTCACCACCACCAGCACAGCCACCAACGGAGCTGCCCAGAGCAACTCCATCAGCGGCCAACGCCGGCCGCCACCATCGTCACCACAGCGACAGCAGTAGCAGCAACATCAACACTAGCGGCAACAGCAGTAGCAGTAGCGGCCACAGCAGCAGTCGCAGCCGCAGCAGCAGCAGCAGTACCAGCAGCGGCAACAGTATCAGCCGCAACAGTAGTCGCAGCAGGAGCCGCCCAGTCCCACGACCTTGGCGTGCCAAGTATGCGCGCTGGCGGACCTACAGGCAGAGAGTCACCAGACTCTAACGAGGCAGGTCGCTGAGCTGTAGGACCTGGTCAGGGGCTTACTGCCCCAGTAGCAGCATCAACCTGCAGACCCAAGCAAGGACCACGTTGCTCTTGGCGGCAATGCTGATGAGGTAGTGGAGATCCTCTCTGACTCTGGAGATGAGGGTGAGGAGGAGCTATTGCGAGCACGTCTCCTATGCCTCGAGGCACGCTGCAGAGCGCGTGAGGCAAATGCAGCCCTTTAGGGCACGAGCTCCACCGCCAGCGCCGGCCTGGGCTCATCTCGCCGCCCTCTTAGCTTTGAGGAGCTGGCCTTGCGGGACCGCCTGGGCAATGGGGTTGCCTCCTCCACGCCCGGTGCCGCAATGACTTCGGTTGTCGCTCTGCTGACAATCAAGCCACCCAAGTGGTTTGAGTCGGACCCGCCCGTCTTCCGGACTGGAAAGGACTACAGGTCCTGGGAGCCGCGCTTTCGCATGTGGGCCATGAGCAAAGGGGTCCTTGCTTACTACTTCGTCCCCTACCAGGCGTCCGATCCCTCCCAGACACAGATGGCGGTCCGTGTCGCCTCCGGCCTGATGAAGGCCGCCCCAGACTTCACCAAGGACTTCAGTCGTTTCCTTGGCGACCCACTGACCGGCTTGGGAGCTAACCCTTGCGTGGCGTGGGCACTGGCTGTCACTCTTTTTTATGGCGCCATGTTGGCCCTGACGTCCCAGCGCCTTGCCGACTTCAGCTCCCTTTGCCAGACTACTCAGGAGTCCGCAGCTGACTACTGGCGCCGGACGATCCAGCTGCATGAGGAGTTGGGAGACGATGCCCCTGCGTAGTACTCCGCCCTCCAGATCATCCTCTACGGCATCCATCCCGACTACGCGTGCGTCTTCAGCAACTTTGACCAGACTCTGCTACGCGACATGGGGAGCGATGGGACCCTGCTGCGCTGGTCCACCTTCCACTTCCTGGAGGTCGTCAGCATGGACGTAGCAAACCGCGCTCGCCGCAGCACCGCTTACGCTGCAGTTGCCACCGCGTCCTCCTCCCCACCGTCTACAGCAATAGAGGCACCAGCTTAGGGGAGGAATGGCCGCAGATCGTCAGCCAGTGGCTCCAGCGATGGGACTAGCAGTGGCACTATCGCGAGCAGTATCAGCAAGGATAGGAAAATCGCTAAGCTACACCAGCTTCTTGCCCTGTGCTCATCTCAGGGAGGTGCGAGTGTGTTGACTGAGTCGGGGGGTTCTACAGCTTGTGGACTGTTTGTGTCATTGTGTGATGCTACATGTTGTGGTCCCCATGCTCAGTCGTGTGCACGTGACGGACCTGATGACGTGTCTTGGTTGCATGCGTCTCATGTACGCTCCACCGTTTGTCTTGCCGTGTCGTCCGCCGAGCGCCCCGCTTCCGTGCCCTGTTCAGCCGTCGAGTGCCACGTTGCCCCTTGTACGCGTGTCACAAATGCCTCCTGGGTCGTGGACTCTGGTGCCACCCCACATGACGTGTCATCGTGATGCCTTTATCATCTTGCATCCCGTTGGCGCTCTTCGCTCTGTCCGCACTACAGTTGGCCATGAGGTCCCTGTCCAGGGTGTTGGAGTTGTGCAGTTCACCGCGCCTGCTAGTCCCTTATACATCTCCAACGTCCTCTTTGTCCATGATCTGGAGCTCAGCCTGTTGTCTGTTTGTCCTTGCACCAAGATGGGCCTGGGCGTCACGCACACGGCTGCCGATGCTTGCATCTTTGTGCGCGACACCTTGGAGACCGTCCTCAGTGGGACGGTCATCGATGATCTCTATCACATCTCTGAGTCCTCTGCGAGTAGCCCCCCTTGCCCCCTTCTCCCATGGCTCCTGTCTTCGTTGCTAGTGCTCTGTCCCCCGAGCACCACCGTCTCCTACATCAACGCCTCTCTCATGTCCACCTGGGGGCTGTCGAGACGCTGATTCGCACTCAGCCTGCTCTCGGCCTTGATGCGGCGTCCATCGAGGCGCCGTCCACGACCGACTGCCTGTCATGTGCCGAAGGCAAGATGCACCGGTCCACCTATCCTGAGTCTGTCTCCAGGGCTCGTCAACCCTTGGATCTTGTCCACTCTGACCTCATGGGTCCGCTCCCTGTCGAGTTTCAGGAGGACCGCGGCCGAAACGTCCTGACGTTGACTGATGACTGCACGCGCTTGCGCTTGGTCTACAGTCTGCGTCAAAAGAGCGACGCCGCCATTGCTGTCCACATTTGGCTTGCCATGGCCGAACGCCAGTCCAACCGTAGCCTTCAGACCTTTCACTCTAACCGCGGCAGCGAGTACCTCGAGGACATGGCCCGCTCCTTCACCGAGCTTGGTCTCTTCCACAACCTCTGAGCTCCTGCCACCCCCCAGCAGAATGGTGTCTCGGAGCCTTGGAACCGCACCATAGAGGACGCGGTCTGCGCCATGCGCGTTGACATCGCCATGCCTGAGGCCTTTGCCTTCAAGGACATGGTGTACATGACCTGGGTCTAGAACCGCATTCCACACGTCCCCCTTCCAGGTCACCGCACGCTCTACGAGCTGTGGTACGGGCGTCACGCGGATCTGTGCCTGGCCCATGTCTTGGGCTCCCTTGCCTGT
This sequence comes from Penium margaritaceum, assembly GCA_023375785.1. Classification (NCBI taxonomy): domain Eukaryota; kingdom Viridiplantae; phylum Streptophyta; class Zygnematophyceae; order Desmidiales; family Peniaceae; genus Penium; species Penium margaritaceum. The sequence goes on along the minus strand of SZWC01014347.1, from coordinate 50,079 downwards.
ATCTTGTTCACACTGAAGTAGGAGGGGAGCAAGCTCTCTCCAGGGGGCCGCATTTGCTCCTTCGTCGGCGTGGCCCTGCGGTCGAAGGCCTGGCGGTTCTGGAACCCTAACGACGTCGCTTGTGGAGTCCCGTGGCGCTCTCTTCTTTGAGCATCTTGCGTTCCGCGACCTTGCTCGCATCCACGCTCTTCATACTACTCATGCTCCTGGGTGTGCCGGACCACGTAGTGTGGGGGAGGTTCCTGTCACAATCAGCATAGTGTCCCCGGCCAGTGCGGTCACTCCGTCGCCGACACCCCAGGGACTGTCCCCAGAGGCTGTGTCCATCGGCACCCCCCGCCCCGTCCCATCTACGACTCGCTCCTCTCAGCTCTCGCCCGTGTCCGAGTCTGCGTCTGAGTCCACATCTGTGTCTGAGGCCATGCCCGATCCTGTGTCTGCATTCGCGTCTCAGGCCCTGCCTGATCCTGCGTCCGCGTCCGTGTCTGGCTCTGAGCCGTCCCCGCCTCCGGGCACTGACGTGCTCGCGTCTACCGTAGGTCTGTCCTCGCCCGCGGAGGCCGCACTAGCCTTTAGTGACGCACCTGACGTACAGTCCACACCGGCATGTGAGTCGGCAGCGGCCACAACTCCTGTCCCGTCGGACCCTACACACGGGCACCCGACGGACACCTCCGCCCTCGCCCCACGTGCAGCGTCGTCAGCCGTGACCTTTGCACGAAGGCCCTCGGCCTGAGTGCTCGCCGCCTCACTGAGGTTCACCCTGGCTGTGCCACTGGCATGGCACTACTTGCCCATGAGCACGGTCTCGGTCGTGACACCGCTAAGTCCATGGTGATGGTCGACCCTCCCTCTGTGGCGTATGCCCTTGCCACACGCAGTGCACCACTGCTGTCTCCCGATCCCACCAGTCAACCTGATGCCTTCTCAGCCCCCGACGCTGAGCAGTGGCGCGCTGCCTGCCAGGCTAAGTTCGATGCCATCCGAGAGCACATCGTCTTTGAGTTGGTGGACTTGCCAAAGAACCGCAAGGCCATCAAGGCCAAGTGGCTCCTGCGCAAGAAGCTCAAACCAGACGGTACTGTGGAGCGCTACAAAACCAGCCTCACAGCAGAAGGCTTCTCTCAGGTCCCTGGTGTGGACTACACCGAGACCTTTGTCCCTGTTGGCCGGATGACGACCACGCTCACGCTGGTGAGCCAGGTGGCACAACACAACTGGGAGCTCCATCAGATGGATGTCAACAACGCGTTTCTGAATGGGGACCTTGAGAAGGAGATCTACATCGTCCAGCCACCGGGCTTTGAGGATGGCACCGGTCGCATGTACAGGCTGCGGGAGGCCTTGTACAGCCTGAAACACTCACCTCGCTGCTTGAATTAGGAGATCACCAGCATGCTGAGACGCGCTGGGTACGTTCAGAGTGATGCTGACCCATCCATGTTCCTCACTTAGTCCCCAGCACCGCTCGCTGCCATCCTCGTCTACGTGGACGATCTTGTGGTCGCCTCGCCTTACCTGGGAGCAGTGAACGCTGCTAAGGCCGTTCTCTCCTCGGCCTACAAGATGAAAGACCTTGGCGAGGCCTCTGTCTTTCTGGGGATGGAGATCGTGCGCGACCGTGTCCGTCGCACACTCTGTTCCATCACGCACGCTACGCAGAGGCTGTGGGGGAGCGCTTTGCTGACCTCCTCGTTGCCGTTTGCACGGCCTCCACGCCCATGACCCCTGAAGGGTAGGCTGCCCTGAAGGTGGATGATCCAACTAACGTGGGGGAGCCAGTCTACGTGACCCTGTACCTGCGAGTCACCGGCTCGCTCATGTACTTGGCCTCCACGACACGACCCGACATTGCCTTCACTTTCAACCTGTTTGCCCAACTCTCGTAGGCTCCACGCCAGCGAACATTGGATGCAGCAGTCCGGCGTGTGCGCTACATCCTGTCCACCACACGCTTCGGCTTGTGCTTTCGCGAGCAGGTGTCCGTTGTGCTCGATAGGTACACAGACAGTGACTCGGCGTGGAGTCCAGATGGCAAGAGCCGTACCGGCTACATCTTTCTCATTGGAGGTATCGCGGTGTCCTGGCGTAGTTGGAAGCACGGTTGCATCACACGCATCACTATGGAGGCAGAGTATGTTGCTCTAGGTGCCGGTGTAGCTAAGTGTGTCTGGCTTGTCCGTCTATTGCGTAAACCGCGTCAGTCCATCCCCCCCGTGGTCCTTCAGTGTGACAACATGAGTGCAGAGGCCATCGCAAAGAACGCAGGTGTGTTCCATGCGCACACAAAGCACATCAATGTTAAGCACCACTTTGTGCGTGATCTGGTTGACCGTGGTGAGATCCGAGTCATCCACGTGGGCACTGACAGGCAGCGCGCGGATTTTCTCACCAAGGCTCTGGGTCGTTCGAAGTTTCATGCGGCCATTCGTTCTCTGGGAGTCTGTCCCATTCCTGTTGCATGTTGACTCCTCATGTGCCACGTTGCGTGTGTTGTGCTTGCTGCCTATAGCGTCTGTGTGCTTCTTCCTCTGTACAACTTTAGTGTCTACATGCGCATGGATGTGTATCGCCCTCCGGTCATGGAGGAGTGACCCCTCGGCTCATGTCCATTCACGTGCAGATCCTTGACATGACTACCGTGGTAGAAGAGTGGCGGCCGGACAGGCACCCAAAAGACTTTATTCTTATTTAGATTCGTGCTGTGGGACAGCACATACGCTTGCAGCCTATCAAGACGTAGCTCTCATCGATGCGGTTGTTCTGGTTCAAACGGATCGTTGTTCTGACGTGTCTCCAGGGAGTTTTGTCCAAAACTGTGTTTTTGCCACTGTTTTGTCCTGCTACAAAATGCGCGCCCTTATGCGCCGCGTGTGTGTGCACCCACTAGGTCAGAGACATTGTTTAGGTTGTCTAGGCCTCAATTGTCATCTCTCTCTGCACAATTCAGTATTTGCTGCTTATGACACTTTATCTGTGTTCCTAGCCAACCCCGTGCTGCTCTCACCTCCACTTGTGTGTGCCAGTGAGTTAGCTGGCCGGCTTGTGTTGGCACGCCAGCGACAGCAGTGCTAGGAAGCTGTCTCTCAGACCTAAGGTCTCTTACTACCAGATAGCTACTTACCCCTTCACTCTTTTAGGCGTATGAATCTTTCCCCACTTCAAGATTCTTTCATCCATCGTAAAAACACTGTATTGGAGAGAAATCACTTGACCATTGAATGGTCTTCTCTTTGCTAATCTGTATGGTAACATTCTTACTATGGGTGCCAGAGTAAAATCCTTCTCCTTTCCATCCATGTGGCATGTAGAGCACGATTCATGAATTTTTAAGGATAGGAATTCTTCCCCTACTGTCTTAGAGATGAGAATGCTGATTGGTCATTCCTATCCTAGAATAGGTTTCATCTTCGCACCTTCGACTTCCAGGTTCCTACGAATATTTAATCTTTAACATTTTTTAGAACCCCATAAGATTTTTATTGATTATAATTGAAGCTGTAATTCATAACCCTGTTCAATAATCGGCTATATCTTTTTCCATTTCAATTTTTGGAATTTGAATCTCAAATTCACTATTATTTACTGAAAACTTGCTTACAATCCGAGGAAATCCTCATCTGTATACTGTTCCAAAATGACTGAAACCCATGACTTTTCGGGTTCAGTCCCCTGCTTTCTTCCGGTGCTGATGCATCCTCCCTGCCTCCGTTGGTTACGACTTGTGGCCGAAATCGCTTTGGATAAATTGACAAAATAATCCTGGTTGCCTCTCTGTCCTCATACGAGGTGTTGTGTTCCTATTCATATCGAAGATTCGAACCTACCTGGTTCCTGGCCTACCGGAGACGCAACCCTGGCTGCGGTGGTCGATGTTTTACGCCGACCTAAACGGCTGGACAAGTTTCTTTGACGCCCCGATAATCCAGGCCGTCAGAGCTCGAGAAGACATCGAAATATTTGTTTCCGCGTTACTTGCCTCGCTAGGTTTGCAATAGTGACGATGGTTTGATGTTAGGAGCTTTTTTGTCTTGCATTACTAACGGTAAAACTCCTGCATGAACTTAATGCAAAGAAACATGAGAAAAAATTGTTTTTCCAATTCACATGCCGCTCGCAATGTCGCCGTTACGACGGCTTACACCGTAGGGCCTTAACGTCAGGTCGGAGTAATCTACTGACCAAATGGACCGGCGGATGAAATGGGTGGTCATCGCTGGCCGTCACATGTTTCGGAAGTAGTTTCTTCGAACAGGAGCTTCCCAGACTTACCTGTCCTCGACGTCGCAGAATATCGTGGCGGCTGGTCAGGTCGTCGCCTCGCATATGTTTTCCCAATCGCTTTGGGTCATGTCTCTCGTTTTCCCTCAGGTCTGTAACTTGGAGCGCAAGGTGATGCCAGCTCTGGGGGCTGGATGCAGGTGAACGCTCACCGATCCCACCTGCGACGGGCCCCACGAGGCGCTATGCACCCAACCACCACGTGATAGCCACTCGCTCACCATTCGTTTGACTGCGTCGCGCTACTCCACCCCGACCCACAGGTCTTCCGTTCTCTTCCTCAATTGCCGCAGATGAGCGCTGCACCCGCGGCTGTGGCGAGTGACAGCATCTTTTCAGGCAGTGGAGCTTCAAATTGAAAACGTTTTCTTGGGGCTCTAAACTAAGGTTTGAAGAGTTTCCTGTTGAAGTTGGCAATGAGCTGGATATGTGTCCTGTCCACAAGAGAAACACCACTCGCAACCAAAAGAAGCATTTTCGTCTTTCACGCCGTAGTTTTACATGTTCAACCAAAGCATTGTATCGTCAGCTTTCTGCTCATGTTCAGTGAATGGTTGTGTTTACCGATCCATACTGGACTGTTCAATTCTGCATTTTCACAATCTGTATTTTCTTAGTCTCCGATTTCAGCGCAGATGCTGCTTCGCAGCCGCCGAGACCTAAGATTTGTTTTAATCGGTAGAGACCGCAGGAGATGCCATTGGATGTTACCGCGGGCGTTGACACGTTTTCACACCGTGATTTATGTTAGGAAGTAGCGTAGTCACCCTGTCTTTCTCGTTGTAAGGGAAGGTCGTTTCTGGCGCTGTGAAGATCATGACAAATGGTATTCATTGAACTGCGGCAGTGGGTGGAAAACGAACCGAAGGTTGCAAATGCAGTGCCGGTTGTACCGCTGCCGAAGCGATTACTGCGGCGCGTCATTTGCTGGCATGAGAGCACCACAGGAAGCTGCTCTCAACGGCCGCTGTCCTCATACGACCCACCCTACCCCTGCTGCAGTAACGGCGGCCACTTGCCTGCTCGTCCGCCAATACTGCGGCAGCACGGGCTGCAAGCCAGCCAACCACCGCCTCCCACCATACCCCGCCGACGCTCCCGTTCGGCCCTTCTGCCCTTCCGCCCGTTTGCCGCCCATTCGCAAGCAAGCCCGCTGCTCCTGCCAGCCTTGGCTGCTCTCTCCATCCGACGTCACTCTCCTCGCAGCAGCTCCTGCGTCCTACTTTTTCACAGTCGGCGCTTCCTCTGTCACGCATCTGCATTAGCCTACTTTTCGTAATCATCACACAGATTTTCCGGTCGTGCAAACCACACGGCTCTGGCGTCTCGCTTTCCCCGCTCGTGCATGGCTGGCAGATCGGGTACCAGGTAGGGCCTCCAAGAGTCCAATGCTCTCGCGACGAGCAGGCGTTAGTCGATAGGAACCGCGACATTTTTCGCCAGTAGCAGGAGTGGATGTGAGATTTCGTCGAGGGCCGCCAGGTCAAGCGCATGCAAGACTGGTGATCTCGCCGACTTCCTCTTCAACCCCGAAATCACTTGTGAAAAATGTGTGGCCCGATGACGCCACATCGGGGGTCTCCGCCATGCGCCACGCACTCGCCCACAACCAGTGCTTGTGCGGCTGCGGCGGTTGACGGCGCCAGCAGCAGCTGCCAAGTGCATGCCGTCCATGCGGACACCGATTGCCTGCGCTCACACGACGAACACCAACGAAGCTACCACGAAGACGGCGGCGGCGGCAGCAGCCGCTGCAGCAGCAGCAGTAGTTGCTTTCCGCACTTGCACGAGCAACCGCAGCAACGAGATTTTTGGCTTGTGTGCAAAGCGGCCGCCGAGCTGCCACCCATCCGATCGGGCAGCCTCGTGTGCTCGTCGTCCCTTGCTCCCCAACGCCGCTGCAGCCGCGATGCACGGCAAGAGCACCAACTTCCGCTGTCTCCTAGCGGCAGCAGCAACAGCTGCAGCAGCGTTCCGAGGAGGAGGGCCAATAGCAGCGGGCGGCGGATTCAGCATTTCTTTACTGGATTTGGGGCGGCATTGGTCGTGTGCTACAGCGCCCTTCTGGTGGCCAGCTTGCTTCCGTTGACCTCGTCCTTGTCCGACGCCAGTCACGGCTTGAAGCAGCAGCAGAAGCAGCATGTGGCACATCAGTCGTCATCAACGCAGGCGCCATGGCGCCGCGCGCTGCAGCACATAGAGGAGGACATGATTGGTGGGCCTCACAGGACACCAGCGTCGACCTCGCGCCACCTGCTGGCAGCCGGGGGAGGCGCAGGCTCCGGCGAGCGCCGTATGCGCCGCACAGCGCGCATGGGGCACGGCGTGTTTGGCAGCAGCAGCAACGGCGGCGGCATTGGCGGGGAGGAGGAGGGCGACGGCGCGGGATCGGCGATCCCGTCGCTGTCCATCTTCTGCGCGCCCAAGCCGTACACGGACGATCCCGCCGACCCGCAGCGGCGCGCGCTGCTGTCGTGGCTGCGGCTGACGCCGTCGCCCAANCAACTGGCTCACGCACGAGATCGTGTCGGCGGGGCTCAGACACATGGTGGACGCCAGCGACGCCATCACCAGCATCCACGTGGCGCACTCGTACGCGCACGTGGCGGATGCGGCGGGCGCTGGGCAGGGCGAGGCAGGGCGCAGTTTCTGGAGCACGCGCAAGCAGACGTCGTGGGAGCTGTACGCAAACATCCACCTGTCCATGACCTACGGCTCCTACTCCAACCAGAAGGGCACCGCGCTGCATGTACCATGGCGCATCGCCTCCTGCTACGAGCCGCAGGGTGAGTGCGCGGTGGTTGCTGTGGTTGCTCATTGAGTTGTGATGTGCTGCTTGTCCGGCTTGAGGCATGTGGCATGTGGCATAAGCATATGGCAGATGGCATGTGGCATGTGGCATGTGGCATAAGCATATGGCAGATGGCATGTGGCATGTGGCATAAGCATATGGCAGATGGCATGTGGCATGTGGCATGTGGCATAAGCATATGGCAGATGGCATGTGGCATGTGGCATGTGGCATGTGCCGTGCCGCACTGTGCTCTTATTGGCACACAGTAGGCTTGAGAGAGTGTCCACGCACAATGGCCATGGAGCTAGATAGTTGCAACGCTGCATGGCACTCACATGGCAGCATCGGCTGAGGCTGACGTCCACATTGGCGTTGAGTTCTCACAATGCTGCAAGCAATGGATGCTGCAAGGCGTGAATCTGAAACAGTGGTGCAGTGCAGTGCAGTGCACGTCCATGTTGATGGCAGCCATGCAAATGCAAACCATGCCTCTGACCATGGCTAGGTAGGCCATCGCCAAGCGTCACTGCTCGACACGTGAGCACAGCAGATGCAACGACAATACCAACACAAAACCAACGCAAAAGAAACACAGAAGCGACACAGAGGTGACGCCAGAAAGGCGCAAGGGAATGAGAAGAGCAGCGCAGTGGCAGTTGTGTTCACACACATGGATCCCATTGTGGGCGTTGATTCTGTGATCGCCGCAAAGCGTGGAGTGCATCTCTCCAGCTCAAGTGCAGAGCAGCGCAGCGCAGTGCGGTGCAGTGCGGTGTGGTGCAGTTGAGTCGCATCCCCATGCACCAACAGCTCATCACACCAACCTATGGGCAGCGCATGCACACGTTTACGATGAATTGCTGTGCACACAACATATCTTGTGCATCAACTGCTTGGGCGTGCGCTGGCCTGTATGTGTTTGAGTGATGGCTGGTGGCAAGAGAAATGGCGCACATGTGGGTGGGTTGGTTGGCGCACGTGTGGGCAAGTGTGGGTGGTGGTGGTGCGTGTGCAGAGAAGCCCGTAGGTGGCAGTGCCATGCGGTTTAGTGCAGGAGAGAGAACGAACGTTGTGGGTTTCTGAACCTGTGTTGGAACATGGGAGTAACAGCTTTCACTACCAAAGCCATGATGTTGACGCTGACATTGACGTTGACGTTGACGTTGACGTTGACGCTGACGTTGACGTTGACGTTGACGTTTATGCTGACATTGACGTTTACGTTGACGTTTACATTGACGTTTACATTGACGTTGACATTGACGTTGACGTTGACGTTGACGTTGACGTTGACGTTGACGTTGACGTTTACGTTGACGT
>SZWC01014347.1:9531-33940 GCA_023375785.1 Penium margaritaceum | reverse complement strand
GTCCGTCCTCGTGACTCGTGATGACACGTGTGGGGGAGCACAGTCCGCATGTGATGATGATGGGCCTGACTGCACTGACTGGATTCATGAGTCTCACCTTCGTGATGTACGTCGTTCCTTCCCACTGACGGCTCAGCGTCCCTCTGATGTCGAGTGTTCCATTGCTCGTTGTACAGTGACGTCCACCAGTCGTAACTCCGGTGGCACTTGGATCATCGATTCCGGTGCCACCCACCACATGACGTTTCGTCGGAGTGACTTTGTGGTACTTGGTCCTGTCACGACTGTCCGTTCTGTTCGTACCGGCTCTGGTCAGTCCTTACCGGTCCACGGTGTTGGGGTTGTATGCTTTGATGGTCCGTCTGGCCCCCTGTATCTCTCTGACGTGCTGTTTGTGCCTGATCTTGAGCTCAGTCTGCTGTCTGTGCGTGCCTGCACTCTGATGGGCCTCTCGGTTGAGCATATCGCTGATTCAGCGACTGTGACTGCTCTTGACACCCGTAGCATTGTCCTGCGTGCTTCAGCTGAAGATGATTTGTACCGCGTTGCTCGGCCCTCCTCCCCTTGCTCTCCCTCCTCCTCTTGTCGCGTTTTTGTCACTGGTGTTCTATCCCCGGAACACCAACGGTTGCTTCATCAACGTCTGCGTCACGTGGGCTCCGACACCATGTCGAAGCTCATCCGGACACAGCCCGCTCTTGGTCTTGACGTGGCTTCTTTCGAGAAGCCACCCAAGACCGACTGTCTTTTTTGCGCTCAGGGAAAGATGCACCGATGCACTTACCCTGATTCGCGTTCTCGAGCGCTGAGGCCCCTCGAGTTGGTCCACTCGGACCTGCTCGGTCCTCTCCCGGTCGAGTCCCTGTCCGAGAGGGGCCGGTATGTTCTGACGCTCACTGATAACTTCACCCGGATGCGGTGGGTCTACAGTCTGTGTCAGAAGAGCGACGCGGCCCTTGCGGTTCGGCTCTCGCTCATGATGGCTGAGCGTCAGTCTCGCCACACGCTACATACCTTTCGCTCGGATCGCGGCGGCGAGTTCCTCGGTGAGATGGACTCCTTCTTTGCTGAGCACGAAATTCTTCACCAGGTCTCCGCTCCTGCTACCCTACAGCAGAACGGTGTATCTGAGCGCTGGAACCGCACCATGGAGGATGCGGTCTGCGCCATGCGGTCTGAGTGCGGTCTCCCGGTGTCCTTCGCATTTGAGGGCTTCGCCTACATGACTTGGGTCTAGAACCGCCTCCCGCATGGTCCGCTTCCGGATCATGTTACACCATACGAGCTCTGGTTTTGCCACCGTGCTGATCTTCGTCTCGCGCGCGTCTGGGGTTCCCTAGCCTCCGTGTGGTACACCGAGGACCAGTAGGGGTCCAAGGTCTCCCCTCGGGGTCGTTTGTGTGCCTTCATCGGCATCTCCCCGCGGTCGAAGGCCTGGCGCTTTTGGGACCCCACTCGCCGTCGTGTCATTGAGTCTCGTGACACACTATTCTTTGAGTCACTCACCTACCGTGATCTGACTTCGATCACAACCCTCTCTGCGGCTCATGTCCCTTCCTGTGAGGGTCCTCGGCGGATGGGGGAGACTTCTCCGCCAGCGACCATTTCTCGCCAGGCTGATGTGTCCGCTCGAGTCCCCTCTTGATCTCCTGCACTTGATGATCCGGCTATCATTGCCGTTGGTCCAGAGATCCCGCCTGTTCAGCCTGTTTCACACCCCACAGGTACCGCTGCTCTCACGCCTCCTCCTGCATCACCACTTGTGTCCACTGGCACTCTTGCTCCGGCGTCTGACCCAGCCCAGCCCACTCCTGTCCCTACGTTGGCTGACGCTCCTGTCTCAGTGTCCGGGCCAGCCTTGCCCGCTGTCACCCCCACCTCAGTGTCCCCCACACACGCATCTCCTCGCACGGCATCTTCGGCTGCCTCGTCTCAGCCCTCACCAGCTGTGGTCGTACCTGTCCCTGTGGTCGTACCTGTTCCTGAGCCTGAGGTGCGCCCCTCGACCTCCGGTTACTCCCGTGAGCCCGGTGGTCGCCTTCGACCACTGGATTCTAGAGCTCAGCGAGCGTCGGGTTCCGGACCCAGACGTTCCTCTCGCANCGGCTGCCTCGTCTCAGCCCTCACCAGCTGTGGTCGTACCTGTCCCTGTGGTCGTACCTGTTCCTGAGCCTGAGGTGCGCCCCTCGACCTCCGGTTACTCCCGTGAGCCCGGTGGTCGCCTTCGACCACTGGATTCTAGAGCTCAGCGAGCGTCGGGTCCCGGACCCAGACGTTCCTCTCGTAGCATCGCGAGCGGTGATCCAGGCAGAAAAGCCTTAGGCCTGAGTGTCCGCACTGAACTTTCAGAGGTACACCCAACGTGCCCCATCGGGCACGACCTGGTCACTCGCGAGTTACATATCGCCTGTGACGCAGCAGCTGATCTTGTGGCCGTCAGGCCTGACACTGAGGCGTGTGCACTTGCCACGCAGAGTTCCCCCTCTATGGTGCCTGACCCGGGAACATTGAGGGAGGCTTTCTCATCACAGGATGCTGATGCCTGGCGCGCTGCGTGCGAGGATGAGCTTCGCGCTATCCGAGAGCAGAGAGTCTACGAGCTGGTTGACCTTCCCCCTGGGAGGAAGGCGATTCAGGTCAAGTGGGTCTTTCGCAAAAAAGTGAAGCCGGATGGCTCACTGGAACGCTACAAGGCCCGCTTGGTCGTGAAGGGGTTGTCTCAGATTGAGGGAGTTGATTACACTGACACCTTTGCCCCTGTCGGCCGCATGACCTCAGCTCGAGCTCTGTTCGGTGTAGTGGCTCAGCATGACTGGGAACTACACCAGATGGATATGAACAACACGTTCCTCCATGGCTCTTTGGATGAGGAGATCTACGTGGCTCAGCCACCAGGCTTTGAGGATGGTGACAAGGTTTGGCGCTTATGCAAGTCCTTGTACGGCCTCAAGCATTATCCACGGTGCTGGAACCGGGAGATCACTGGCACCTTGACTCGCGCAGGATACGTACAGAGCGAGGCAGAGCCCTCACTCTTCATCCTACCGACACCCGAGCGGTTCACCGCCATCCTGGCCTATGTTAATGACCTTCTGATCGCGTCTCCGTCCCTGGAGGCCGTGAAGGGGCCAATGATGTCCTGTAGACCGCCTAGAGGATGAAGGACCTCGGTCTTGCATCGGTGTTTCTTCGTATGGAGATCGTGCAAGATCGCAGACACCGGACACTGTTGCTCGTCCGATACGCACGAGTTGTGGGGGAGCGCTTTAGCGATCTCCTTGGTGCAGTGCCCACTGCTTCCGCACCCCTCACACCTGATGGGAAGGATGCCCTGAAGGTGGATGACCCTACACAGCTGTTGAGACAGTGGACGTGACCTTGTACCTCCGTCTTATCGGATCTCTGATGTACCTGGCCACAACCACGCATCCCGACATCGCGTTCGCCGTCAACCTCCTCGCTCAGTTCTCGCAGGCTCCACGTGCGAGAGCTCTTCATGCGGCTGTTCGAGTGGTACGGTACGTGGTCTCCACGCCGTATCTCGGACTCTGCTTTCGTCGGCACTGTTTGGTGGTCCTTGATGACTACACTGACAGCGACTGGGCTTGGAGCCCTGACGGGCGCAGTCGTACTGGCTACGTGTTTCTGCTCGGTGGAACCGCTTTGTCTTGGCGAAGCGGGAAGCAGGGCTGCATCGCACGTAGCTCGTCGGAGGCAGAGTATGTGGCTTTGGGGGCAGGGGCTGCTGAGGCTGTTTGGCTGCAACGCTTGTTCGTTGAGCTTGGGCAGTCAGTACCCGCCATTGTGCTGCGTTGCAACAACCAGAGTGCTCTTGCCATTGCGGAGAACTGTGGTGTTTTTCATGCTCGCACAAAGCACATTGCGGTTGAGCATCACTTCGTTCGTGATCTGGTGGAGCGACGCGTGATCTCCATCATGTGGGTTGGCACTGACTTGCAGCGTGCTGATTTCTTGACNGGCAGAGTATGTGGCTTTGGGGGCAGGGGCTGCTGAGGCAGTTTGGCTGCAGCGCTTGTTCCTTGAGCTTGGGCAGTCAGTACCCGCCATTGTGCTGCGTTGCAACAACCAGAGTGCTCTTGCCATTGCGGAGAACTGTGGTGTTTTTCATGCTCGCACAAAGCACATTGCGGTTGAGCATCACTTCGTTCGTGATCTGGTGGAGCGACGCGTGATCTCCATCATGTGGGTTGGCACTGACTTGCAGCGTGCTGATTTCTTGACGAAGGCACTTGCCCGCGGAAAGTTTCTGGTGGCCATTCGTTCTGTTGGGCTTCACCCCGTGCGTGACGGTGGTTGAGTGTGGGATGTACGTTTGCGTCTCATCTATCTGTGTCACTCACTATGTGGTTGTTCCAGTGTTGCACGCGTATGGACATGCGTACCATCGGGTCATGGGGGAGTGTTGTGTTTTGTGCCGTTCCTGTACAGTTTACTGTGACCACTCGGCCGTGTCCATACTCGTGCAGATCCCTGAGGCAGGCGGCCCTGGTGACACCGGTGTGACGACAGACGGCGGACTACCTGCTTGGAGCTGACCGACCACTGTTCCAGAGCCCCAGATGCCACCGGGACTCTTTGTTGTGTCTTCTACGTCTTGCAGGCACCTCTCGGCGGTCTGGCCATGAGGCCTCTTTGCATGTTTTTGCATTATATGCTCACTGTCAGTCGATGGATGCATGCATGTGACCAGTCGTAGCGTTTGTCTTTTGATCCTGCACGTCTAGGTTCAGATGGCGTAGCATTCTGACATGTGTGCGTAGAGTTACGGCCAAAACAGTGGTTTTGGGCCGGTTTTAGGACAGCTCTTGGACTGCCGCGTGCGACACCCGCCGTGCGCCGCGGCAGGTATTTATGCCTTGGACCTGTCATTTGTCATTTCTCTCTGCATATGCTATATTGAAGCATTCTGACACTGTGCCTTATGTCTCCTAGCCAAACCCTTGCCATTGTGTGGACGACCTGTGACTGTCGTCACCGTCTGACCAGGCACTGACGCCCGGTCAGCGGCTGTGGTGCTAGGAAGCTTCTACGCACTTTCTCAGTTCCCTCATGTCTATGCGTTGCCCACGACAGTGTGGACAGGGACAAACGGGAGAAGCAATGGTGGCGTGTGCATGGAGTTGTGAAAAACAGCGAGAGTTGTGTTCCTACGGGTGAGACTCGCTAATCGAGCTCACCCGTCGGCTGGCAAGCGAAGCTTGCCGGCGCTTATTCCCACGTTGAGGGCATAGGCCACTCGAAACCCAAAAAAAACAGCACACTATGCCGGTCAGAATTAGCAGCACGATACGGGTAGGACTAATCTAGGTCACCTAGTGTGACAGAACAATGAAGAGTGGGGGCTCTGCTGCTAGAAACAAAGCGAGCAAGGGCGGAGAAGACAAGGATATCGCCAGTCTGTAGGTGATGCGCACGCTCTCTGCCGGGCTCATGTCTGCTCCCCCAGTCTTCTGTGCCCTCCGCCTCATCAGGAGTCTGCAAGGCAATGGACGTGAGCCGAGAGGTCACTATCACTCCCCCATGACCACACGACGAACAAGACCAGCATCGTAACAGAACTGACGCAAGAAATGGGACACGCACAGTGATGGTGAATGACAACAGACACAGCTCAAGTGCAGAGGTCAGTCCATAGTACAGGCAAGGTGCAATCCCACAGAACGTACAGTCACAAGAAACTTTGTACGGCTGATGGAATTTGTCAGAAAATCAGCCTGCTGCGAGTGCGTGCCGACCCATACGACCTGAACCTCACCTCGATCCACCAGATCTTGGACGTAATGGTACTCGACGTTGATGTGCTTCGTGCGTGCATAAAACACACCAGAATTCTCCGTGATGGCCTTTGCACTTTCGTTGTCACAACGTAGCACAACAGGGGGCATGGATTGACGTAATTCACACAAGAGACACACTAACCACACACTCTTGGTCGCGCCAACACCCAAAGCTACATACTCTGCTTCCACGGTGTTGGTTTATGTGTCAGTCCCGACATGTTGACCTCTGGCCTTGCTGTACACCCATCACACCTGTGTGTTGGTTTATGGCATGTTGTGACCTCTGGCCTCACTGCATGCTCCACCTTCACTGTCGCAGGTGACTGAGCATGAGGACCACCTTCAGTCGATGACTCCATCGTGTGAAGGACCAGCAGTCGCAAGGACCAAGTGATGCAGGAACATTGCTTTTGGTTGTGCCTTGTGCTGTGCCATTCGGGTTCGTTTCCTGGCTTACTTTTGTGTGGCTTACACTTACGTGGCATGATTCATGCTCAAAGGTCGTAATGGGGTGTGTGTGGTGTTCAAGCCCCAGGGAGGGGATAAACCAAGAGCGAGATCGAGCTCGCTGCTCGCTCGCTCCCGGCTCCCCTCCCGTCACCTAAGACCTCGTGTGGCCGTGACTCGTTTCACTCCCGTCACTTTGACTTCGTGTTTTTTTCTCCTCATGCTCACGCTCAATGGCTTGTTCTAAGGCCATCCATGGCTGCTCCCAATCCCACTCCACTCGTCCTTAGACCTCTCTCCGTTGTCCACTAGAATCAGAGCAAGTGGGAGGAGCAGCTCTAGCGTAGCAAGGAGCGTCCCATCTAGTCGCTGCCCTGAAGTCCGTGGGATGGCTGTCAGATTCTCCACGGCCCGGTTCCGCCTTCGTCACAGCCTTCTTGCGGCTCTCCCTCTCTCTCCAGCCCTGTCCATCCGTGGGCACCAACTTCCTGCTGCGACTGATCTAGTTGGGATAGATCTAAGCGTGCATTCCCACTCGGCCAACCGCTTCTACGCATATGCCCGACCGTCCGCAGCAGTAGGGCTACTTGACATTGCAGCGGTGGTCGTCTGCACTACCCCTGCAGAAGGGGCAGCGTCGTCTGCACTACCCTTGACTGTGGCAGCTGACGGTCTTGCGGGATTCCTCGACAAACTGCAGCCACGCCGCCACTAGACGCCACGTTGGCGGTTACGTACTGCCCGACCGTCCGCAGCAGTAGGACTACTTGACACTGCAACGGCCGTCGTCTGCGCTACCCCTACAGAAGGGGCAGCGTCGTCTGCGCTACCCCCGACTGTGGCATCCGACAGTCTTGGAGCATTCCGCGGCGGACTGCAGCCACGCCGCCACTAGCCGCCACATTGGCAGCTGACGTCACGTTGGCGCACCACGGGGACTTCGTCTCTGTCCCAGTCGACGCCGCACGCGAGGAGCGGCGGGCACCACACCGTGAACGCCGTAGACATCGCACCGGCGTCGGATCCCCTGTGTCTGATTCCTCACCGTCACCTCAGCAGACTCCGGTAAGCTCTCCTCCCCTTCCCGTCCATCATGAATCTGGGGGGGTGTACGACCTTGTTGCTGTGGAAATTGCCACGTCCAACTTCCACGCCGCCTTAAGCCGCGACGCCGTTTACTTGGCCAACGCCCTCATCCGCGCGTCCGCTGTCGACATCGACGCCGTCGCAGCAACAGCAGCAACCTTTGCCGCTACAGCTCAGGCGGCACGTACTCCTGCAGCCACGTCAGCCGGCCGTGCAACGAAATCCTACACCGAGGCCGCCGTTGTGGGTGGGCTCGTTGCCGCAGCTGCTGCTGACATAGCCACTCAAGTCTCACCTGCTGCGTCTGCCTTTGCCTCTTCTCTCTCCTCTGCTGCATCTGCCTCAGCAACCGCCGCCGCAGCTATTCGCGCCTCAACGTCAGCAGCAGCCACATCAACTGCATCATCATCCTCAGTGTCCATCTGCCTCGTGACAAGAGTTGTTTCCGTCTGTGCTGTCCTTGCCACTCTAGGGGCAGCAGCTGTGACTGGTACCCTGTAGTTCTTGGTCTCAGCTGTAGCAGGAGTGTCCAGCCTTGCAGTCGTTGTGGCTGTCACTGTCCCACCTCTCCTTGGCTTTCTTTGCCCTCCACCCTCCTCTTGAGGGTTTCCAGTGCATGCTCTGCACTTCCTCTCTGTCTCCTTCTGTTCTGTGCCGGCCTGGGGCTGGGGTTGTCCTACAGCACTACCTCCGTATGCTTGAAGCACCGGTCAGTTTTTCTACGCCCACTGGGGCGGGGGAAACTCTGCCAAAATCTTTCAGCGGAGTCCCTTCTTCGTCACCATGCCTGGTGACGAAGATTTGGTCATAGTTGACCTGCAGCGTCAGCTTAACCGAGCTCTTGAGGCCCAGCGGGAAGCTGAGGACTGTCTCAAACTCACTGACGACAATCGTGCAGCATTTGCTGACAAATTTGGTGCACTTGTGCTGAAGCGTCTACCCGTTGCGTCCGCTGTCTCGCCTGCTGGCTCCATTGCTGGCACCGTCGCTGGTACACCTTCTGCCTCCTCCTCTTCTTCTCAGTCCTCTGCTGCCGTCGCTTCTGCAGCTACTGCACCTTGCCAGCATGACTTCTTCTCTCAACCTCGAGTTCTCTCCCCAGGCCTCGCCTTCTCCTTGTGGGAAGTGCGCTTCAGCGCCTGGGCTCAGGGGGAACGCCTCTGGGAATATTACTCTCCCCCTAACCCCTCCCCTTCTTTTACTCCTCTCCCTGCCAAAGCTGCTCGCGCCGTCCGCGCCCTCATTCTCGCGGCACCTGAGAACCTGGTTGATGATGTCGGCACCTTCAACGCCGATCCTTCCGCTGGGCGTCCGACAGACCCTGTTGGCACATATGCCATGTTGAGTTGCCGCACTACGTTCACTAGTCAGGCCGCACAGAGTGCCCTCACTGTCCAATTCAACACCCTTCTCATGCAGGCCGATGAGTCCGCGGACGCCTACTGGGCACGGGGGCTCAAGCTCCTCCATGAACTCGGGCTCGCTACTGCCCCTGGTCAGCTGTGTGCCGTCCTCACCATGGTCAACGGGCTCATTTCTGACCTCTTCGACCTTCTGCGCGAAGTCACCCCTGCTGAGCTGCAACGCCTTGCTTCTCTGCCTATCCCGCCCCGGTCCCCTCCTGGCGTAGGGGCCCTTTGGGACTTCACCGCTGAACAGCTTGCTGCTTGGTGGACCACCTTGCAGAACAAGCGTCTGCATCCCTCCGCTGTTGCGGGGGTTGCCGCCATCACCACCACATCTGCACCTTCCACTGCCTCGACATCGTCTCCTTCCTCTACCTCATCTGCGAGCACCACCGCCTCCGCTCTTGCCTCCCAGGGACGCGGTCATGGTAAGGGCAAGGACAAAGGGAAGGGCAAGGACAAGCCCTCTGCCTCCTCTGCTCATGCCCCTGGCGTAGTCGTCTGCTGGAACTGCGGATTCGACGAGCACTCTGCCCGGACTTGTCCTGCTCTACCAGATGACCTTCGCCTTGCTCGGGCCATGCGCGCTCATTGGGCTCGCACCTCCGGCACACCTCTGCCGACCAGCTCCGGCTCCAGCACCTCCTCATCCGCGTCACCCGCCTCTTCCGGTCGCGCCTACTCCACTATCGCCGTTCCTTCAGCTTCGCCACCGGTCCTGTACCCGTGGGGCTGGGCACCATCCTACGGCGCTCCGGTCTACGTCAGGCCCCCTTCCACTGGCTACACCGCTCCATCGTGGTTCCCGTCATCATCGGGGGGGTCGATACTGTCCCCTGCCCCTTCAGTCGCTGGTGATAGCGAGCGTCATCTGGAGCAGTCCCTTCTTCAGCTCCTTCGCCTCCGCGATGAGGGAGGTGAGAGTGATGCATCGTTGGCGAGAGGTCATGCTTGCCAGACTGATGCCGTCCTTTGTGGTGAATCCCCCGGTCATGTCCTTGGGTCTCCGTGCGTGTCTGTACCCTGGGTTGAGCATTGGCAGTCTGTCGTCCTGCCCCGCTGTCTTGCTTCTTGCGACCCGTCCTCCCTTGCGTCGTTCCTTGTTAGGACTGTGGAGACTTGTGGTGTCCTTCCCCCAATGCGTGCGTCGGGTGGTTTCTGGATCCTAGATTCAGGGGCCACCCATCACATGACGTCGGTACGCTCGTTTGTCTTGTCGGGTCCGGCCAGTTTGGTTCGTTTCGTGCGTACTGGGTCCGGTCAGCTTCTTCCTGTTCAGGGCGTCGGTGTCGTTCGTTTTGTCGGCCCCGGTGGTGCACTTTTCCTGCTTGACGTGCTCTATGTTCCCTCCTTGGAACTCAGCCTGCTGTCGGTTCCGTCCCTCGACGATCAAGGGATGGACTTCTCTGTTAGTCGTAGTGTTGGCACTGTTCGTCTGCGTTCCACTGGCCGTATTGTCTTGTGTGGTGTGAAAAGTGAAAGCTGTATCGCGTGCCTCTCCTGTTCTTGTCTGCACATGTCGTTGGCACTGCACTTGCTCATGTCGCACCCTCTCTCTCTCACCTGACCAGGTGCGCCTGCTGCATCGTCGCCTTGCTCACGTGCATACTGACGCTATCACCAGCATGCTGCGCTTGCAGCCTGCTCTCGGGCTCTCGCCCTCATCCTTTCCATCTCCTTGCCCTACATCGTGCTTGGACTGTGCCCAAGGTAGGATGCACCGCCCTCCCTTTTCTTCTTTTGACTCTCGCTCTTCTCACCCTCTTGACCGTGTGCATGCTGATGTCATGGGTCCCCTGTCCCATGACCTTGTTGGTGACGTTGGCCGCTATGTACTTTGCCTCACTGATGACTTTTCGCGTTACCGCTCGGTCTTCGCTCTTCGCCAGAAGAGTGACATCCACTCTGTCCATGTCACCTGGCTTGCTCAGGCTGAGCGTGCGTGCCAGCGTTTTCTTCGCGTCTTTCGTAGTGATCGCGACGGTGATTTTCTCGGCCCCACGGCCCGTTTTCTTGAGTCCAAGGGGGTGTGTCTGGAGACGTCGGCTCCATACACACCCCAGCAGAATGGTGTCTCCGAGCGTTGGAACCGCACCCTCGCCGATGGGGTGCGTACCCTCCTCGCTGAGTCCAGCCTCCCGCCTCTGTTTGCCTTCGAGGCTATGTGTTACATGACTTGGGTCTGGAACCGGGTTCCTCATGGCCCGCTTCCTCGCACAATCACACCTTTTGAACGTTGGTCTCGCACACGTGCCGACCTTCGCCTGGCCCGCATTTGGGGCAGCATTGCCGCTGTCTGGTTGCTTGATGACCTTTGCGAAGGCAAGCTTGCCCCACGTGCTTGTCTGTGTCCCTTCTTGGGTGTCTCGTCCCAGTCGAAGGTGTGGCGGTTCTGGGACCCTATGCGTCGTCGTGTCGTTGAGTCTCGCGACGCGTTATTTTTCGAGTCTGTCTTCCTTCGTGACCTCGACCGTTTGCCTCCTGCTGACTCCCTTCTCCCGCTCTCTCGGCTGGGGAGGGCATTCGGGCCTGGTTCCCCTGTTGGCCCTATGGTTGCACCGCAGCAACCCGCAACCTCGGTCTCTGGTACGTCGTCTGGCCCGTCCAGCACATCACCCCCGGGTCTGGCGTCAGACTCGTCCAACACGTCATCCCCTGGTCCGTCGTCTGGTTCGTCCAGCACGTCATCCCCTGGCCCGTCGTCTGGTTCGTCCAGCATGTCATCCCCTGGCCCGTCATCTGGCGCGCCTAGCACGTCATCCCCTGGTCCGTCGTCTGGCCCGTCCACGACCTCAACCTCCCCAGGGTCTTCAGTCTCTCCAGGGTCTGTCTCCCCTGTCCGTTCCTCCTCCACCCCGGACCCTACTGCATCACCTGCCCCTTTCAGGGCGCACAGCTCGCTGGCCTTGCCTCAGTCTCGCCGTTTTTCCGTGGCGGGCGCCTTCGCGCTCTGCCTCACCGCTCTGCTCCCTCTACTTCATCCACTCGCTCGGCGCAGGACCATGTTGCCCCCACTAGCCTTGAAGCTCTCGACTTGGCCACCAGTGTTGTCCACCCGAGCTCGGCTCTAGGCTATGCTCTTCTCGTTGCCGAGCATGCAGCGGCCCTAGCGACTGTGTCCTTTGGTGTTGTCGCTGAGTGCAACGCCACATCCGGCGCTACTTCTCTTGCCCCTGAAACAACCATGGCTTGTCAGGCTTGCATGGCTTCTGATGCCCATCACTGGGAAACCGCCATGCAAACGTAGCTGAAGGCGCTAGATGACCATGGTGTTTACGAGCTGGTGGACCTACCACCAGGGCGCAAAGCCATTGACGCTCGATGGGTATTTCGCCGCAAGTACAAGCCCGATGGCACTCTTGACAAGTAGAAGGCACGCCTCACTACGAAGGGTTTCTCCCAAGTGCCAGGCGTTGACTTCGACGAGACCTTTGCGCCAGTTGGATGGTACACCACAGCGCGCGCGCTGCTGAGCCTTGTTGCGTAGCATGACTGGGAACTTCAACATACGGACGTGAACAACGCTTTCCTCAATGGGCAGCTCGACAAAGAGATCTACATGGTTTAGCCCCCTGGATTCTCTGACGGCACGATCAGGGTCTGGAGACTGCGGAAGGCTCTTTACGGCCTTAAGCAATCGCCTCGCTGCTGGAACCAGGAGATCACATCGACCCTTGAGAAGGGAGGACACAAGCGCAGCACGATAGACCTGTCTCTCTTTGTCACCTCGAGCCTTACTCCCTTTGTGGCTGTCCTCGTCTATGTTGACGACCTCCTAATCGCATCCCCCAGTCAGAAGGCGGTCAACACGGCCAAGTCACTGTTGCTGTCCACATACAAGATGAAGGACCTCGGGCCGGCTCGTGTCTTCCTTGGGATGGAGCTTGAGCGTGACCAATCTTGTCGCGTGCTTCATGGCCACCAGGCGGCAAATGTGCGCGGTCTGAGAGAGCGCTTTGCTCCCTTGCTTGAGACAGTGCCCACTGCGTCCACGCCCACGACCCCAGAAGGACAGCGGCTCTTGAAGACACTGGACGTGTCCAAGCTGGGGGAGGCAGTAGACGTGACGGACTACTTTCGTGTCATTGGTTCACTCATGTACCTTGCGACCACGACCAGGGCAAACGTCGCCTTCGCAGTGAACTTTGTGGCCCAGTTCTCCCAGTGTCCTCCAGCACGCCATATGGAGGCCGCCTTACGCGTTGTCCGGTATGCACTGTCCATTGCCCGAACAGGCCTCTGTTTTCAAGCACAGCCCTCACCGGTAGTGGATGGCTACACCGATAGCGACTGGGCCCACGATGCTGATGCTCGCAGTCGCACTGGCTACATTTTCCTTGTTGGGGGGACAGCCGTGTCATGGAAAAGCGGTAAGCAAGGGTGTGTGGAACACACCTCCAGTGAAGCAGAGTATGTTGCCTTGGGTGCAGGTACGTGTGAGAGTATCTGGTTGTGTCGCCTATTGTAGCAGCTGCGCGTCCCCATCCGCTCCATCACCCTGCGCTGTGACAACCAGAGCACCCAAGCCATTGCTGAGCATGATGGCATGCATCACACACGCACAAAGCATATCAATGTGGAGCATCATTTTGTGCGTGAGAGCATTGCCGCAGGTGATGTCCAGATCGTCTGGGTCATTACACGACAGCAGCGCGTCGATTTCCTTACAAAGGCTCTTAGCAGCAACGTGTTCAATACTGCAGTGCATGCTGTTGGGCTTATGTGTACACGTGATTTTCCTGGGTCAGAGTTTGTCCTTGTGCCCTTGTGTACAGTTTAGTGTGTGTCACGTCTTGTGACCCTTGTCCCTGTGTGCGTGTGCGTCGGCTGCGGGTCATGGGGGAGTGTTAGTTTATGGCATGTTGTGACCTCTGGCCTCACTACACGCTCCATCTTCACTGTCGCAGGTGACTGAGCATGAGGACCACCTTCAGTCGACGACTCCATCGTGTGAAGGACCAGCAGTCGCAAGGACCAAGTGATGCAGGAACATTGCTTTTGGTTGTGCCTTGTGCTGTGCCAGCCGAGTTCGTTTCCTGGCTTACTTTTGTGTGGCTTACACTTGCGTGGCATGATTCATGCTCAAAGGTCGTTATAGGGTGTGTGTGGTGTTTGAGCCCCAGGGAGGGGATCAACCGAGAGTGAGATCGAGCTCGCTGCTCGCTCGCTCCCGGCTCCCCTCCCGTCACCTAAGACCTCTTGTGGCCGTGACTCGTTTTACTCTCGTCACTTTGACTTTGTGCTTTTTTTCCCTCACGCTCACGCTTAATGGCTTGTTCTAAGGCCATCCATGGCTGCTCCCAATCCCACTCCACTCGTCCTTAGACCTCTCTCCGTTGTCTACAGTGTGCAGGTGATTGACAAGAGAAGAGACTGCGCGCTGAGCTGGGTCCCGCCGTCAGCACCTACTCTCTCATCGGACAACCTACTCCAGCCAAGAGCCGTGCAATTAGTTCAAGATTGTTGTTCTCACCCCTCATGCATGCCATGCAACGTTTGATATGCTTGCTTAGCTTGAAAACCATTGGGGCACTGGCCCAACCTGTTTTGTGGAACCAAGGTGGAGTTTGGGTGGTTTAGGAAGATACTTATGAGAATGTGGTGGTTCGAACCACGGGCTCGTCTGGGAGCCAGCAAAAGCAAGCTCGCTGCTCGCTCGCTCGCTCCCGAGGGATAGCACTAGAGTGGCCCGTGACTTGTATTTTTGTTCTTGTTCTTGGTTGTCGTGCACTCTTGCGCCATGGCTGCGAGACCTGTCTTGGTGAACAGCCCTAAACAGTTGCATCCTTGCATCCTTGCGGTCTAGCACCTCTTACTGGTATCAGAGCAGGGTTGCGCGCAACTCATTGATCCTACGGACCTCCTCACATTCATCGCCATCATCACGTCCGTCGCCGTCGCCAACGCCACTGTCGCCACACGTAAGCCGTAGCAGCAGCAAGCAGCACGCCTCTTGTGCTCCGCTGCATTGCTGCTGGGCTCCGCATGCCCGCTAGGTGCGTGGGCTACTGGATCCTTGCAGATCGTTCACAGCATCCATTCGTAGCCCTTTGCCTCATCCGCGGTTGGGACGCAGAAGCAGTGCTCCCGGTCAGCAGAGGCAGTGTGAATGGAGCTCACCCGACTCACGACGTCCAAGGACACGGCAGCAGCCGAGCTTCGACTGCTTAGGCCGCAGCATCGTGCCTATGCCACCTCTCCAGCTACACAAACCGACCACACCTGTCTCAACTGTGGTGATGCATCATCCTCTAGCACTCTGACTCCCTTGACCCTACAACAGACATTCTACCAAGCGCGAAGCAGCGCTGGTGGAACCGGCCGCCAAGCTGGCATCCCGCGGGGCCCCCGGATCTCTACAGTCTAGGCAGTATTGCTTGGTCTCTTTGCTAATCTATGTACCATGCTACTTGCTTCCGTTGTGTATCTTCTGCAATCAACCTTTTACCTCCCTAATTTTGCTATGAACCTCTCTTGTTTGCTACTACACATCAACTTGTCCCTCATCACCTTTCACTTCCCTATCTCATGGGCCTCCACTTCCCATCCCTCTCACCTCAACCAAACATAATTTTCATCTGATGTCTCTCACCCTTATTCATCTCACTGTCATCTATCCCTCTCTCCATGTCCCCCCTTCCCACAAGATTCTCTAGAATCACGCTCCCACCAGTTTAATGATGGACGTACATCACACCCAATGACGAGGGTGAAGCCCACTCCTCATCCAAATCTAAATCAATACAAACACCTCCTTCACCCCTCCCTCCTTCACAATTCTCATACCATCAAAATCTCGCACCGGAACACATTAAGACAAACTCCACCCTAGCCACCCCCTTTCACGCTCCCACCACGCCTGGCACCCACATTCCCCCTTCTTCCAACCCTCTCATTAGAGATCGGTCACGACCGGCACCAATCTCTGGTGCTCCCATCCCTTATTTCCCTCTTCAACATCTCATAGATCTTCGACAGGCCAAGTGTAAGCTCAATGAGCTTGAGTTCCGAGCCAAGAAGTCCTCCTCAGTCCGTGAGCACCTCAACATACTCCACATGAATGTCAATGGAATAAATGTTTGAGATAAACAGAACCTTTTGTACCAAGTCCTCCAAGCTCATAACATCCATGTTGTAGTCCCCACTAAAACACACATCATCACTCTAGACTCCTTGCTCTTCTCCCAAATCTCCTCAAGTTACCACCTCTTGGTTTGTGTTTCCTAATCAACACACACAGAACACATTATTGTAGCCACACACCACCTCATCCAAGTCTTCGATCCCAATACTGTCATCCCAGGCCGTGCTTTCTCCTTTACTCTCCTATGGCGATCTCAGACTATCCCCACCACGGTAATCTATGCTCCTTCCCATCCTACTGAGGGTCCTACCTTTTCTAGTACACTCGAAGACTCCATTACAAGAAACCTTCCCTTCCTTCTGTAGGGAGATTTCAACTGTGTAACAGGACAAGTGGACAGACTGCCCCCTTCTCGTGACCCTGACTCTGGCATCTTATCTGGCCTCTTATCGAGCACCCGTCTTCTTGACACCTTCTACCTTTTCCATCCCCTCTCCATAGAGTTTACATATTGATTCCATGCATCCAAATCCTCTTCTAGAGTGGACCGCGTATACCACCATCCAGCTCTCTCCACCACTATTCGTAACATCTCACACCTTCACCTAACCCCACAACTCTCAGATCATACATATGCCAATCTCCTTAGTCTCCAACCCACTCCACAACATAAGCATGGAAGATCCTTTTGGAAGCTTAACACATCCCTACTTGATAGACCCTTTGCCCGCAATGTTATACCTATCCTCATCGAGGACCACTGGCTTCTAAGTAAGTACTTCCTTACAAATAAAATCAAACAATTTAGCCACCACAAATCGGAACGAAAACGAAAAACCCTTCAACACCTTGAACATCAACTTTCACTGACTCCACTCCTACTCGTTGAACCACATCCCAATGCTCCATGACTGTCCCAACACGCTCCAGCAACAATTACATGAATACTATGCATGTCGCCTCCTCTTTCATAAAGATGAATCAACCCTCAAGTGGAATAGGAATGGCAACCGAGCCTCATCCCTCCTCACTCACAAGACCTCCCCTCCCAAATCTTCCTCACACATCCTAGTATTGCGCGACATGGATGGCTCCCTCAACACAAACCCTCACGATCTCTCTCCCATCGTACAAAACTTCTTCCGACACATCTACCGATAGCCAAGAAAAGTACAATCCTTTGATAGAATCCTTCTCCCATCGTATAAAAAATGTCTTCCATCTCACATACTCATTGAACGTTTTTCTCCGATAACGCGAGGTGAAGTCGTGGAAGCAGTACTCAGCTAGCCGCACCACTAGACAACTGGCCCAAATGGACTTCGCGATGAATTCTATAAAACATTTCATCCCACAAATTTCCTCGCAACTCCAATTCTATGACCAACTCTTTGAGGACCCCCCGCAGGCCCCAAGCTTTGCATCTTGAGTTACTACCCTTAACCACAAAGGCGGCGATCTATATGACATCACAACATACAGACCCATCTCCCTTCTAGCTGTCAAATATAAGATCCTAGCCAAGTTCCTTGCCACACGACTTGAGAAAGCTTTGTCATGTATCATTCATGAAGACGAGACTGGCTGTGTCCCTAAGGGAAACATCCAACATGCACTCACCCAACTCTACGATGTCCACCGCTGGGCCACTCAAACCACCTCACCACTTTACTTTTGAGTTGTAGACTTAGAGAAAGCATATGACTCCCTCA
The DNA here is from genome assembly GCA_023375785.1 of Penium margaritaceum. Taxonomy (NCBI): domain Eukaryota; kingdom Viridiplantae; phylum Streptophyta; class Zygnematophyceae; order Desmidiales; family Peniaceae; genus Penium; species Penium margaritaceum. The sequence goes on along the minus strand of SZWC01014347.1, from coordinate 16,404 downwards.
ACTGGGGTTACCTCTATGCAATCCTCAACCATTTGGGCCTTCCACCAACCCTCATCCAATGGAAAAAAAGCGTTCACACTACCACAATGGAACACGTTTCCTCATTAATGGCCACCTTACAGAAAAAATTCCCTTCCTCTATGGTGTAAGATAGGGTTGCCCGCTAGGTCCATTACTCTTCATCTACGTGATGGAACCCATAGTAGACCTCCTCCGACACAATGTACGTGGGATTTAAATTGCCCCATACCTCATGAAATTCTTCACCGGCTATGCCGACAACAGAATATGAGCAATCTCTTCCACCGAGGAAATCCAACTTGTGTCATGATGCCTTACAACAGTAGCACACTACACCAGACTCCACGTAAATCACCAAAAAACTCATCTGATCCCTGTTGGGGCATTCACTCCTCAATCGCAACACTCGCCCTTTACACTTCCCTCAAACAACAACACAAACACCCAACACGAATTCTAAGACATGTTCTCCACCCACCTTTGCCCAGAGGAAACATTAAACCATATTGTTTGATGACTTGAGGCATCCACACTCCTCTGGAAGAAGTTAAGAGCCTCACACCAAAGTCATTTCTATAAATGCCCACCTTAACTCAAAGTTCCTTCATTATAGCCACATCTTCCCCCCACCTCAACATCATCTTCAACAGATTGTTTCCCTCCTTCAGTTCCTATCCTTAAACAACAAGCACATGGGTCTAGGCCAAGGCCTCCGCCTTTATTCCATTGCTACAGCAGCTAGCCCTACCTCGAAGGTAGGCCTTCGGGTCAAATGGCCCACCATTGTAGCGGAAGCTCAGGTTGTCAAATGTATTCAATCGTTCTTCCAACCCAGGGAAGCACAATGGAAGCACACTTTGCTCTTCTTGCAAGACTTCCCCAAGCGCGGACACTTTTTCCTCTCCCACCCATCAATCCTACTACTCAAGCTCCCATCCATCCACCCGAAGTGGAAGAGCGATTTTAAATCCTTCCTCCTTTCTGAACCACCTATCCAATCCCCATGCAATCTCTTCGAGGAACTGATGAATGAATATGATGCCCTCAATTTTTTTATCCTTAAAGAGAACGACCAACCTTTTGGTCTTATCCAAAGAGAACAGTGGCTCCTCGCATGCAATATCACACTAGCAAATGTCATTTCTCAACCTTCCCGTTGTTGGTCACGGGCTCAAAAATGTATCCGTGATGAAATTAGAGACTCTCTCTCTCTCTCACTTTCTTCGAGAATATCTCTATCGGACCACCGCTCTCTTCTATCGGTTCACAGATACACCAAATTCTTCATCATACATGACCTTACATGCCTCCCTATCAAGATCACATTTCACCGTCTGCAACCTTCCATCGACTTGTCATTACCCATGGAAGTGGATCCCGTTTTTCTAACACTCAGCCCGCACCCTTGGGCACAAAATCATGACGTACGAGGAAAACAACTCACCCCCGTAGTCGTCTCAGACAATACGTCAATGATTGGCCTTCCTACACAACCTGACATTCTAGCATATGGCTTCCCCTCAATCCTCCCTTCCTCAACAAGACATATTATTCTCTCCTCGTGAGACACAACTTTTTTCCATCTTACAAGAACAATTGGAAAGAGAACTTCCCCAACGATCCCCTTCATTGGAGATCGCCCCACGCTAAACACAACTTCCTCTGACTATATCTTCAACCTAAGGGTACACAGACAAAAATCACTTTTCGCTCCATACCTGCCGCAAGACGCACCCAATTTCTTCGGAACGGATCGAATGCGTGCCCGTACCGTGCGGCGGAAGAAACCATTGAACACTTCTTCGTCTTATGTCCTCATCTCCAACCGTTGACCTCCCGACTGCACTCCATTTTCACCTCCTTCTTTCCTGATTCCACCCATTCCACTATGGAAATGCTTATTTCAACCCTAAATCCCAAAGAATTTACCGTATTGTCCATCAATTTCGCTCACTTTTTAAACTGATTTTAGTGATTTTTACTTTCACCCAAATAATGACCTTTTTGAATTACTGGGGTCATCGCCCATGCTTGTCTTGGAATTCAAACGCGATATTGACTTTCCCCCATCAGTCAAGTCCAGGCGTTTGTTGTCTTTAACGAACACTCAAACTTCGCTTCGGAAGTTGAAGTGTCTGACCGAATGACCTCGGTAGCCATAGTAATCTGACCTCGGTAGTCAGATTGTTGGTCACAATCTGACGGCTCGCCGCTAAACGTGGTTAAGGGCTCGATGCGACACGACACTGTATCGCATCGAGCCCTTGAGTAATGCCCCAGCAGCAACGCGCAATCCGCCAGTAGCGTGTGACCCCGATTATTGACAAATGAAATGGCAAACACGCTTTGGCGAAATTCCTTAAACGAGTGAGAAATTTTAGGAGTGATCCCAACACCCACATCACAATTTTTTAACGAACACATGGGCGAACTGAAACAGTTAGTTTGTACGAAAGTGAGATCCAGAACGGTAGTTCAATCTAGTTAATCCTTTGTGCCTCACTATTTCAACTTATATAGCAGGAGAGATGGAGAGACGCGCGCTCTTCCCCTGCGCTTATCGCACTGTCCCCAACCACTTTCCAACAACACATTTGGTTAGTTTCAACCCTGCTCTTGCACCAGAACTCTAAACGGGCAAAGGCCAAGCTGAAAAACGTTAAGGAAAAATTTGTTGGCGCACTCTGCATAATGACCTCCCTTTCAATAAAGACTGTCGTCTATTCTTAAGCTCTCGATTGACCCTCTGGTGGAAACACCCCAAAGTTTACCATCCACCGTAATGTAACTTCTTGGGGGGGGGGGGGTCAACCTCTCGGCTTGTTTGGTGCTGAGGTAGCCCCCCCGCCTTGATCGGTCACGACTAGAGGTAAGAAAAAAAAAACAAGTGGCAAGTGTTGCACGCAAAGCGTGTATAGGGTCACATAGTAACCCCACATGTAGATGTTCATATACATTCATTTCTACTTTCCATGTGAAAATTTGTGAATGAGGGAGGTGGATAAACAATTCATTTTATCTTTTGAGGAAATCATGCACATTCATGGATGTGTTCTTGAGCAATGTTGGGTAATCTTGAATGTTCTCAAGGTGAAGAAGCAAGGATGTGTTTTTAAGATGAATGTTTCAAGTATTAAAATGTAAAAGTAAGATTTTTCCATGATTTAATATTTTAAGGTACTCTTTTTGCACGATTCTATCATTGATTCTTTTTTTAGCTCTTCACATGTTGTAGTCGGGGATAGTTGTTTGGCTAGTCTAGCCAAGCAACTCACTTTACGGGTTGGACCCAACCCGTACGAGTCCGTTCTCTTCCAGGCTTGATTCGCTTGTCCGAATATGTAGCGTGAGGTGTGCCACGTGGCTCAAACGTGGGTCCTAGACTGTGGGAGACGGATGGGATGAGTTGAGGGTTGGAGACCCTCAACTACCGCGGTTTTGGCCCAGTGGGCCAAGCTTCCTGTCCGTTCGCTAAATTTGGTATCAGAGCGCCGGGGTTCCACACCCATTGTGGACACCGAGGGCGGGCCAATTCATGCGTGGGAGGACTGTAGCGCGAGGTGTGCCACGTGGCTTGAACGTAGGTCCTGGACTATGGGCGACGAATGGGATGAGTTGAGGGTCGGAGACCCTCAACTACCACGGTTTTGGTCCAGTGGGCCAAGCTTCCCATCCGTTTGCTATAGAATCTGTGATGTTCGGCCCCTTCTTTCCGGAAGAAGCCGTGTTTGGACGCGGACAAACAACCCTTTCTGTCCTATGCATGGCGAGCTCTCAAGTCCGAGGAGCGACGTAGAGGGGGGAAAAAGTACCCCCCTGATCTATGAATTCGTACTTTTAGTGTTTCCTAGTCATGTGATCCATGAATTAGATTTTCGGGTTTGGAATTATTTTGGAGTTCCTCATTTGTCGAATTCGTGGAAAACTGGATCCTTGAATTCAACGACTGGTCGTGCTCACCTTTGCGCTATTCTTAGAATTCGACGCCGCGCAAGGGATTCCTATCGGCCTTCTCCCGTGCGTGCTTCTGACGTGTCACGCAAGGCTGTTTCTGGGTTGAAACAGCCAAAATCTGACGTGTCACTCTCGCCGACACCCTTAATCCTGTCGCGAAAACCTGAACACCACGTTTTCTACGCGATTCCCCACTCATTTCCTTGGACAACTTACAGTAAGTTTGGAATAAAATTAGTAGATGAACCCAAGAATTTGATTATTTTTAAAAGGAATTATTTTTGTATTCCAATAAATTCATTGAACGAAATAGCGTATCCACTTCGAACAACTTGAAAACATTAAATTTGAATTCAAAGATCGGGGGGAGTATTCAATTCTGAAAAAATGCTTCAAGATTGTTTTGGCAGACCAAAAGTGATTGTAAAAGGGTTACTATGTAACCCAAATATCCATTGTGGAAAGATTCGTGACATCGCAAACCATACGGCAAATAGTCTAGCTGGGCGGCGATCTTCGCAAGAGCTCGCCAGTTCGACTCCCGCTCAAAGGGTAGACTTCAAAACTAAAGTTGTGCATTTCAGAACCCCGCTTTGAAATCCCGACTGCCAGCTACGAACTACGGAACAGGCCCCAGTATGCCACGTTGGCTGCACAACGCAACGTTTCGGCGCACAGTCGAGTAGTATCACGTTGAGCGTGCGAGTGGACGCATCTTGGAAGCCCCGAGGAGTTTCGCGCTACCCCTCGCTCTTGTGCTTGCTGCACCATTCAGCAATGTGGGACGGCAGCAGCAAGAGCGGCTCTTCTCCAGCGACCGTCCTTCTCGGACAGCGCGTGTCCGGGATGGGCACTGGACCGTTGGGTGGCCAATGGGAAAGCTCACGGTCTTCTCCTACCGCCGCCGTGCAGTCAAGAGGGAGGCGAGCAAGTTCTTCCTGGCAGCAGCAGCAGCAGCGGCGGGGGTGGTGGCCGTGGCTGTCATCACTGTCATCCACCTTCGGCTCAACGTCATCCCCTCTGCTTGGCGGCAGCGGCGTTAGTCGGGGTAGAAGCTCGGGACTAGGGCCAGGGCTTTGGCTAGGGTTTCGGTTGGGAGTAGACGGTCGACGGTCCTGGCTTGCGCAGCGGCGGACGCTGTTCAACGTGCTTGTGGCGCTGCTGCTGCTGTCGCTGCTGGCGGTGGTGCCCCTCATATGGCACGCCTTGCAGCTGCAAGTGCAAGAACGCAGGGTAGGTGCCCCCCCCCCCCCGCTCTCTTCCCCCACGCCCCCCCACCTTCCCCTCCCCTTCGCCTCCTGGTTCCCTCGTTGTGGCAAGACTCTGTTTCTGTCCTTATCTCCTTCTCCGCTTCCCTAGGATGCTCTCTTCCTCATGCCCTGGCTTGCATTGCCGCCTCCACGTTTCCTTCGTGCGATGGAGGTGCTTTGCTCATGGCCATGCTGCGTGATGTATGATGACATCACTGTGGCATCTCTCCCATGCGCCCGATTCTTTTTCATTGCAAACACTGCCGACGTCACTCACCCACGCACACGCATGCACAGGACATTACACAACACGCGGCCAACGCCACACGCAGCAGCAGCAGCACCGACAGAGCACAGCAAAGCGAATCAGATGCTGCCGCAGGGGGAGGAGCAGAAAAGGATGTGGTGGGAGAGCAAGATCATGTGCAGGTGCAGCTGCCGGTAGATGCTGACGCCGACGATGACATCAGCATGTATGCGTCATGTGACAGAGTGGACACTCCCGCACTCGTGTCAGCTCACGGCGGTGACACCTCACGCGCTCCTCCTAACACGGTATTGCTCCATGCATGCATGACCTCCAGTTTGTCCATGCTTGTCATTTGTGCATGCTGGTCAGTTTTGCATGCACATGCACATGTACACTGGATTGCGTGTAGCAAGTCAACTGACATTGCATGTGCATGTGGAAGTGCATGTGCATGTGCATGTGCATGTGCAAGTGCATGTGCATGTGCATGTGCATGTGCATGTGCATGTGCATGTGCATGTGCATGTGCATGTGCATGTGCATGTGCAAGTGCATGTGCATGTGCAAGTGCATGTGCATGTGCATGTGCAAGTGCATGTGCATGTGCAAGTGCATGTGCATGTGCAAGTGCATGTGCATGTGCAAGTGCATGTGCATGTGCAAGTGCATGTGCATGTGCAAGTGCATGTGCATGTGCATATGGGTGTGCACGTGCAGATGTTGTTGTGCATCTCTTCCTATCGCACTTTCATCCCTACACTGCTTCACCTGTCTCAACACAGTGCCACGTCTCACTCTTTCTTTCTTGTTGCGCCGTCGTGCCTCACACATCCCACACACAGCTACAATAGCCACCATCAACAACTGTTCTTATGCGCCATCATCATCATCTCACCATCCCAGTACACACAACACAACACACAAGATGATGTCACTTTGGTTATCCATATGCCATGCGCCTTCTTGCCTCGCTGTCATCCCCTCCTCCTCCTCCTGCACACCTACCCAAGTCCAAGGAGCTCACATGGTGTGAGGATGGGTGGGTGGCAGATGATGGCGTACGAGTTGGCAGTGCAAGCAGGTGCTGACGGGGTGGAGGTGGACGCATCCCTCACAGCCGATGGAGTGCTCGTCGCACTTCATGACCGGTGCATGCATCTTTTCCCCTCTTCGCCCCCCCCACCCCCTGACGCTGCTGGGGACAGTTGTCTCTCTCACTGCTTCCTGTGGATGCTGTTCTGTCTCTGCCTCTGCCTCTGCCTCTGCCTCTGCCTCTGCCTCTGCCTCTATCTCTGCCTCTGCCTCTGCCTCTGCCTCTGCCTCTGCTTCTGCCTCTGTCTCTGTCTCTGCCTCTGTCTCTGTCTCTGTCTCTGTCTCTGTCTCTGTCTCTGTCTCTGT
>SZWC01014346.1:44545-56501 GCA_023375785.1 Penium margaritaceum | reverse complement strand
GAACTGATAGTGTCCCATGTGCGTTCGAAACGCGGTTTTGGGCACATCATCTTCCGTGATGCGGATTTGATGGTACCCTTGAGACAAATCCAAGGACGAAGATACTTTTGCGCCTTGGAGTTGGTCAAAAAGGTCCTCAATCCGCGGTAAGGGGAATCGATTTTTCACCGTCAGCTTGTTCAACGCCCGGTAATCTACGCACATGCGTAAACCATCATCCTTTTTGTTCACGAAAAGGATTGGTGCACCGTACGGTGAGCTACTTGGCTCGATCCATCCTTTTGCAAGGTACTCTTTGATTTGGCATTCGGCCTCTCGCCTTTCTGCTGGACTAAGGCGATACATGGGTCTGAACGGAGGAGTCGCCTCCGGTTGCACCGGAATCGTGTGGCCCATGTGTCTTTCTGGTGGAAGCCCAGCCGGTGGGTCTTGGAATACATCCGAGAACTCCGCCAATAGAGATCTGATCTCTTGTGGCGTGTCTTCCGTCACGTCGTCCTCCACTTTCTGCNGCTTTGATTCAAAGCACATTAGAGCCTTGTTGTCACGGAGCCAGGGATCGCCTAGCACCACGTCAAACGGGTCAAGAAGGTTGAGTACCTTCAACGTGACACTCTGTGTGTACCCTTGAATACAATTTTTTGCTTTACAAGTACCGATCATGGGTACCGTACGGTTGTCACCGACAACAACTGCGCCATTCGATGGCTCATACTTCAGACCAACCTGACGGGTAAATCCAAGGCTAACAAAAGAGTCGTCCCCTCCAGTGTCAGCAAGTACGTTCATGGGAGCACCAGCTAGGTGTCCTTTGAACTGCATCGTCATGTTGCCTCCACTCTTCCGAGTGAACAGACTCGACGTCGGTAAGCCGAGCTTGCGATAAACACGGAATCTGTACAACGGGCGTCGCAACTCCCATGATTCACCCACTCGAGTCCACATCTTGTGGGCATGTGTGACTTCGGCCAGCACCTTCCAGTCTTTAAATTTCACTGGGTCGAAATCTTCGACTAAAGGTACTGCGAATGTGATTGAGCTCATCACTTTGAGGGCATTTGCTTTAATCACTTTGTTACACAACTCTTGCACAGTGGTTGGTATTGCCACCACTAAGCAGGTTCGGTCATGCATATCGTCTGGTGATGCGATATTGGTGGGTAATGTCGATTAGCAAGTGCAGAATGAGGTTCAATGAGAGGGGAGAAGACAAGAGAGAAATTTGAACTCGTCAAAAACTCAAATTGTTTAACATCCTTGTCAGAAAACATGAACTCACACTCGTGATCCAGTTTTACCCCTGAGTGGTCCCCACTGACGTCACTCAGGGGTGGGGAAAACCCGCCCCACGGCCCTGTCCGTTACCACGGCCGGGCCCATTGCCGCGACCGCGACCCTGTCTACGGCCTTGTCCGCGGCCTCCTCCTGCACCATCCCCATGAGGTGCTGCTACTACAGCTAGCACTGCGGCCTCTTGACCACCAGCAGCCTCAGGGCACTGAGCCCTAAAGTGGCCCAGCTGCATGCAATTGTGGCAGAGCCCTTCGCGGAAGGCTGCGTTGCGACGCTCACGCGCCGCCTGCAGCTCGTCATTCTCGCGGCTGCGCTTGTTGTTGGGATCCTTGTGTCCACCAGCCTTCTTGGCTGGAGGGTTTGTAGGCTGCTTGCCCTTGGCCCCGCCTCGCTGTCCGGCTGACCCACCAGCCCCTACAGCGTCCACGCGCATGTCGCAACCCTGCTGTGCACGCGCGTTCGGCCGTGCATCAGAGTAGTGCTTCGGGTTCGCCGAGTACACTTCGCTCATGTAGTCGCGCAACGCCCTCCAGCTTGTCCAAGCTCGGCCAGTGGCTGTCGTGGTGGTCTTGTCCTTCAGCTTCTCGCTGGCGAGACCATCACGCAAGTACTCCAGCAGCATACACTCCGGGTACTTGAACGTCTGAGTGCCATCGTCCTCGGTGAAGCTTTCGGCTTCCTCCACAAGTGCGGTGAACTCGCTCAAGTAGGATTCGAGCGAGCTGCCCAGCTGCCTGAAGTCCTTGATCTTGTGGAAGGCACGCTGCGCCTCCTCACGTTGGGTGCAATTCTTGCGCATGATCGCGCAGAAGGCCTCCCACGGCATGGGCTGCCACTCGAGGTGCGGTTGTTGCGCAGTCCACTCCTTGACCACGTACTTGAAGAGTTTGTCTTCAAGCCGCGTCGTGGCAAGGTCGCCCCACTGACTGAGTGGAGCCTTGTGGACACGTAGGACGTGCTCCATGCGGTTCACGCAGTCGGTCAACTTCACGCCCTTCTGGAAGATCTCCACACTGTGGAGGAAGGACGTGTTCATGACCGACCCCGAAGTCGTCGAGGTAGGCAAGTCGTCGCTGTCGCCGGCAGTGGCCTCCGCAGCTGCAGCACGCTGCACTTGCTGCTGCATCCGCACCTGGGTCACGCTCTGCAACGCCTTGTCGAGGTCGTTGCATCGGCGGCTTGCCTCATGGGCGGCAAGGCGCTGCAGCTGGCGATCACGGTCAAGGTCTGTGATGCTCTGCCCGACGTGGGCCAGTAGTTTGGCGAACGCGAACTTGAGCTCTGATGTCGTCAGAGCATTGGCGATAGCCTCCAGGGCCTCGCGTTGTCCGTGCACCCTTACCAACTGCAAGAGGGTACGGTTCGCGTACACGCCTCCAAGGAGTCCCACCTTTCGGAGGAGACTGTCATCGGCGACGACGCTCGAGTGGGCGTTGCCTTGCCCCATTGCGGCCGCATCGTAGGAAGGAGGGTCCGCCCCCATTCCTCCAAGTGGTGCCGTATCTCCACCATCGATGGTGATCTTGAGTCGGCCTGCGGCCACGGCAGCAAACTCCGCGAGCCTACGACGGTCATCGCGAAGTGCCTTCGCGGCGACGTCGTCCGGCTCGTTCTCGCGGGAACTTCCCGTGTGGCTGCTTTCAACGCCCTTGCTGCTTTCGGCAGTCTCGCTGCCGTTGGAAGCTTCAGGCGATGCAGTGAGCGTCTTGCCCTTCTTGAGCGATCAGCTCGAGTTCGTCGCACGACGATGGCGATGGTCACGATCCTCATCGCCTTCGCCATCGTCGACGTCGTGCTCTTCGTCGGGGTATCCCCCCGGGAGATCCTCCTCCATGGCATCGTCCGTCGCATGGGGGTCGCCCACGTGCGCGTTGACGTGCTCATCAAGCACCCTTTTCGCCTCCGCACGCTGCTCGGTATCGCTGAGGTTGACGTCGGTTGCCTTCGGCGGTAGGGTTGCCCTTGGCGGTACGGTTGCCTTTGGGTTGGCAACCGTGCTCGTTGCGGCGGCTCCCAAAACTTGGAGTCCGCCGAGAGCTCGTGGTGAGGCCGTCACCACCTTGCCCTTGTTGGTCCTAGACGGTCCGGCACTTGCCATCTCGTCGCTCGTGCAACTAGCACGTGAAGACCACTGTGAGGATCACCCCACAACTTTGAGGAGNAACAATAGGAGAGGAATTACACAATTCCTAGCAATTCCTCCAATCCTTCTTCTAGCTTCTTGTCTTCTTCCTGTCTTCTTGTCTTCCTTGGCCTCCTCTTGAGTCTTCTTTGCGCGTCTTGCGCCCTTTGGCGGCGTCCTCCTTGAGCCGGCGGCGTTGGGGGAGCCGCCAAAAGTCCCCAAGTTGTCACCCTCCTTCTTTTTAGGGTGCTCTCAGGTCGTGAGAGCCCCTAAGCTTGGGGAGGGACGCTGTCCCAATTTTTGGATGAAGGAGGTTTGAAAGAGCCTTGAAAATGAGGAGGATTCTGTGGTTTTAGAGGTGGGAACTCCCCAGCCCGCCCCAAAAAAATCCTCCTAGCCCCTTGGAAGTGTGAAGAGGCTGGAAGGAAGTGGCTCCAACAAGTAGGATTTTTTTCCAGCTCTGCAACGCACTTTACGGCGCTTCAATCCGTGAAGTATTGATGCCATAGTCCCTTCTGGCGTTTCTGTTGCTGCTTGCAGCTGCCGGCGGTGTTTTATCTATGTCGTAGCCGCCGTTTCCGTCGAACCCTTGGTCGCGAGGGTCGTCTTGCTCTGAGAACCACTGTAACAGGCTGAGTCTCCAGCTCCTGCTCTGAAGTCGTCGTCGGAGTTCGCAGAATGGCGTTCTCAGTCCGCGTCAGGGGTTTACCCCCTTCGCAAGACTGAGGGGCAATCGTCATCAACGACCCAGAGCAGGGAGACTCGAATACTTCGAGTCTCCGGAGGCCCATTTCCGTTTTTAACCAAACCCCTGGTTTTGGGACCCAAACCGGGGGTTTTTACCTCGAACTCGTGTGTTTGTACGAGTTATTTTGTTCGTTTTATGTCAAAGTTCGTCGTAAACGGACTTCGATTCACGTTTTGTCGTTCTGGCGCGAAATCGTCGCGTGCGAGGCACGCTGGCGATTTCGCGCTAGTCATTTCGTCCTCACCCTCGCTCCCCCTAGCCCTCGTCCTCTCTTGCTAGTTTGCAAGGAGGGCGAGGGGGGGCGAGGGCACGAGGCCACGAGGCCTCGCCCTCGAGGCCCTCGTGGCCTCTCAGCCGCCGATTGGGCTGAGGCCGCGATCGGCGGCTGGTGGCTGGCCGGCCGGTGGCCGGCCGGTCACTTGGCCGGCCGCCGGCCGTCCAGCCGGCCGGCAGCGAGCTGGCCGGCGGCCAGCGAAGTGCTGGCCGCCGGCCAGCCCTCGCTGACGCGAGGGGTGGTGCGCAACCACCCCTCGCTTCAGCGAGGAGGGAGGGCCGAACCGGCCCTCCCGCTACAGCGGGCAATCCAGAATCAGCTAAACATGGTGCAGACCATGCTCGTGGATACGGGATTACCGTGAGATTTTTGGACAGAGGCTATGCGTACAGGGAGCTTCAACATCACCAAAACTGTCACACCACAGCAAAAGGTGGTAGAGAGCCGAAAAGCACTTCGACGCACGAACCGGCCGTTGGATTGGCATGACACGATGCATGCTGGCTGCACCAACGGAGTAAACAACCATACACGAGGCACCATCAAGTCGGATAGCAGTGAGACGCAACCATCAAGTCGGAATTGGCATCCACCACAAAAAACAACACATGGGAGGTGGTTGATAGGCCGAAAACTGCCAAGGTCATCAGCTCAAAGTGGGTCTTCAAGATCAAGTACACAAAAGAAGGTGTGGTGGACAAGTACAAGGTGTGGCTTGTGGTGAAGGCATGTATGCAGCGTAAGGCTGAGCACTATGATGAGACGTTATCTCCCGTTGCCGAGGTCACAAGCATCAGGGCGATCCTTGCAGTGGAAGTCGTCAAGGATATGGAGCTCCTGTAAATGGACATGAAGACGGCCCTCTTCATCGGCATCTTCAAGAAAGAAACATGCATGGAGGTACCGGAGAGGATGGAGGCACCAACGGGGCAAGGTGTGCAAGCTTTGGAATTCCTTGTAGAGGCTGAAACAATTGTCCCGATGCTGGTATCAACAGACGGGCAGCTTCATGGTACAACACGGCTTCAAGCAATGTTATTCAGATCATAGCATGTACGTACGACACAAAAAGAGGCTTCATCAGGTAGTTGCAGTCTACGTGGGTGTTTTGATCATGTGCTCCTCGGACCTACCGAGCCTACAGTAGGTGAAAGAGAGATTGAGGACTAGGTTCAGATGTTGTACTTGGGGGAGCTGGAGTTCTACCTCAGAATGAGCATCATGCCAAACTGGAGAACTCGCACACTTGAGCTGGGGAAAGCCGACTACATTGCCAAGGTGCTGAAGCGGTATGGCATGGAGGATTAAATACCAGTCCACAGTCCTGTCTCCACAATCTGCTTAGGTTGTGGAGAACTAATTGCGGCAATGGCGTTGCAAGAAATAGAGGAACGGGAGGACATGGTAGCGGTGCCCTACCAATTGGTGGTTGGCAACCTCATGTACGCATGGTGCCGACTCGACCAGACCTGGCCTACGATGTGGGCCAGGTGAATAGGTATATGGCCAAACCGAGGCCACTACATTGGAGGACGGTCAAGTGCATCATCCGGTGCTTGTAGGCAAAGCGACATGCATGCCTGAGGTTTGACGAAAAGGGGCAGTCCGACTCCTTGCACATGATCTATTGCACGGATGCAGACTACCCGGGCAAAGTGGATGGGAAAAAATCCATGGTTGTGCAAGAGGAAAACACCGGCTCTATCTTCCTGACCAAAAATACTACACATCACAGGAGGATAAACCACACTAAAGTGGATTACCACTATGCACGGGACATGGTGGAGAAGAGACAAGTGGTGCATCAGCACTGTAGCATGCACAACGTTCTAACGGATTACTTGACCAAAGCGCAATTCATGGACCGGCATGCGATGAGCGTTGCTTGGCTTGGGATGACCAGCTATGAAGAGCTGGAGGGCACAGCAGAAGATTAGTGAAAGCAATCGGGAGCAGTGGGCATGGAACGTGCAAGGAGGACACTTTTTACAACTGCCCCTCTGCATACCCAAGTGCGGTCTTGGGACATGCCAACAACTCACCAAAGAGATAAACATCCTTGTACTTTGATCTAGTGGCTCACGGAATGCTCCACATTAAAATTGGATGATTGATGCTAAAAGTTGGCAAGTTTTTGAATCCGATGTCACTTGACTTGCTGGATTTTGACGAGTATCGAGGATGTTATGAGCTTGCAAAGTTGGGGTGTGTGCGGTGGCTTGAGGAGTTAGTAGTGAAACAACATCCATTGGACTAATCCATTGGATGTAAGTAACAAGGCACATCTGGTAGATTTATCCACCGGATGACTGTCAAGATATCCTGTGGATAAGATCTACCGGATCTAGTAGTACAAGTTGTTATTGGGGGACTTGGTCAAAAAATTGGCTCAGATTCTCCGGCTCAATGATACAGGTTGTTACTTAGGGACTGTCAAAGTTCTGATTGCAGGTCCGCGGACATGTTTCAAACCCTGTCCAACCCCATCATCACAAGCAGCACAAAAATGAATGAGGCACGTCCAAACAGTGCAGGGGATCCTTCCATCATGTGCAAAGGGATCTGTACCTCCAAAAAGGCTTTTTGTTAATGAAGAAAGGCGACACGGCATGTGAGAACCATAGAGGCATTAGTCGTTTCTGTGGTGGGTGTGACATGAGCTTCATCAAGCTTAAGTTGAGCTATATTTGGCTGAATTGCGCACTGTTTAATGCATTACAAATCTCATGACGTGCACTAGAGCTTGTGAGATCATGTCCTTGTTAAAAACGTATCCAAAATTTCTCAATTTCCTTCGCAAAAGTGGTTGTCTCTAAATTCTTGCTCACATAGCGTGAGGCGGCCAGAAAGCTCACGCTTAGTCTCATATTCTTCCAATACGAAGAAGTTAACCACACGAGAAGTTCAGATACGGCAGACCCTTTAGTTCCTGACAAAAAGGGATTGTGGAAGAGATTCTTTCACGTGCCTCGTAGAAAACTACGAGACCAGAGAGCATTCTTGGATGATTTTACAAACTCCTTGCAGAGTGAATCTGGTTTCACAACCAGATTCTGATACCCTTACAAGACTAAGAAATTCAACCTCCATTACCACTCCAACTCACAAAAAAGTTATCCTTATGACACAACTATGGTAAATCAAGGGCTCTTTATATACTAGTTTCTCACTTTGTCCATCTGGTTTGTTTCCTAAATGGAACATTGGACCTCCAATGCTTGGGGGGTCTAGTCTTTGCAGTTAGAGTACATGGGCAATTTGCTCGTTCTCCATACAAGTATACATTGGTCATGCACTTCCTCCATGATATCATCTAATATGGAACATTGGACCCCCAATCATATGGGGGGGTCTAATATGTGGGGCTAGTGTATGAGGACAATGAACTTATTCCCCACACAAAAATACACTAATAGCGCACTCAATGTGTAATTCCATCATGTATTGAACATTGCAATCCTGCCCCTATGGCTGGCTCACTACATGGGGAAGTTTATGAGGACAATGCGCTCGTTCCCCTTACAAAAAAACACTGATCACATACTTAGTGCATAACTTTGTCTTGATTGATCATCCGCCCCCCATCCCTAATGGGCGTGGGTTGATTACATGGGGTTAGTGTCAGCGGATAGTGCACTCATTCCTCATACAAATAGACAATAATCACACATTCAATGTATTGTTTTGTCTTCTAGGGATTGTTGGACCTTCATCCCCATGGGGGTCTGGTGTGTGGGGGTAGTGCATCATGACACATCGCTCCTTCTCCAGACAAAGTACACTGATCACACATAATGTGAGTAATTTTTTTTGCATAGAATGTTTAAGTCCCACCTATATGGGAGGTCCAGAGCGTGGGGGTAGAATTTGAGGGCAGTACGCTCGTTCTCCATACCAAAGAATACTAATTGCGCATTCAGTGCACGATTTTGTGTTACATAGAACATTGGAACCCCACCCTTGCTGGGAGGAACAGTGCGTGGGAGCAGTGTATGCCGGCGGTGCATTTGTTCCTCATAGAAAAACACCATGATCATGCAATCAGTGTGTGATTTTGTGTTATTTTGAACGTTGGATCCCTATCCTTATGGAGGGTCGAATGCGTTGGGATAGTATATGAGGACAGTACACTTGTTCCTCCATATAACAGTACATAGATTACGCACTCAGTGCATGAGTGCATGAGTCTTACATGGAACATTTTACCACACTCATGTGGAGGGATCGGCTATATGGGGATAGCACATGTAGCAATTGTGCTTGTTCTCCATGTAGAAATGCATGGATTTCGCACTTAATTTGTGGTTTCATCTCTTGTGGAACATTAGACTCCCACCCTTATAAGGGGGTCTAGTGTGTGGGGGCTGTCTATGAGGACAGTGCTCTTGTTCTCCATACAAGCATACATTGATCATGTGCTCAATGTGTGTTTTTCTCTTTTATGGAGGGTTGGATCCCCATCTCCACAGGAAGAATCCACTATGTGGGAGTTGTGCATGATGACAATACACTTGTTCTTCATAAAACATCGATCATGCACTTAATGCTGGATTTTATCTGATGTGGAACGCTGGACCTCCACTCCTATGGGGGATCTAGTGCGTGTGGATAGTGTGTGAGGGTAGTGCCCTTGTTCTCTATACAAAAATACAGTCATCCCACACTTAGAATGTGATTTCATCTTAATAGAACATTGGATCTCCACACTATAGGGGGGACTGAGTACGCAAGGATAGTTTATGAGGGTAGTGTCGTCGTTCCCCATAAAAGTATTATAATCACACACTCAGTGCATGAATTTGACTTACATGGAACGTTACACCCCCATCCCTACCGGGACCTCTGGTACTTGGGGAGAGTGTATAAGGATAGTGCACTCGCTCCTCCTACATAAATACACTAATGACGCACACTGGGCATAAATTCATCTTCAATGGAACATCATATTCCCACGAGGGCCCCCGTAGGAAGGACGTGTGCATGGGGGTGGGGTATAAGGGTAATGCACTCATTTCCAACATAAAAATATATTGACCATATACTTAGTGCGTAGTCTCAGATGGAGCATTAGACCTCCCATCCTATGGGAAGAATTGTGTTCATGGGGAAAGTGCATTAGGATGAGGCACCTGTTCTCCATACAACAATACATTGGTCATGCACCCAATGCGTGATTTTGTCTTGTTTGGAACTTTGGACCCCCATCCCTATGCAGGTATATAGTGCGTGGAAATAGGGTATGAGAGCACACTAATCACGTAATCACTGCGTGATGTTGTCCAACATTACTTTGGACCTGGAACCTTGTAGTAGGCATTGTACGTAGCGTTTATGCAAAACTACAATACCCAATGCCTGCACTATTATGGTACACTTCTTCTTCTTGGTGCTAGTACACTAGAGGATCATACTCAAAATCTATTGCGTGGTTTGGACAAAAACTTTGTTTTTTCCACTGCAATCGAAAATGGTGCCACCACATGTAATCATATCTGGCATTGATTTGAAGAATTCATGTTCCCGTGGCGAAAGTTCAGAGCTCACATCCAAATTAAGAGATTATAGTCAACACACACCTTAGTACTAGGATTCTTTATTAGAGTTATGTATGTCCTCCAAAGCCAACCCACCTTTACTCGCTCAATATGTTTCAACTTCGTTCCCTCCATTATGCAAAGGGAAGATTGTGGCGTGGTTTACAACTACACTTTTTCGCATAAGCCATCTCCCCTACCTAAGAATGAGGACTTGGGGTAGAGTATCCACATGAATATCTTCCCTCCTCCATCCTAGCAAAACCCAATGGAATTATGCCCTTCGTGTTTTGAAACAATTCCCCAATAGGGTCATTTTTCCCTCTCTATTCCATCCATTCCATGAATATAGCTTTCATCTACCCACGCAAAATGGGTAACCACTTTTGAACAGTCCATATTTTATGAATCAATGACCCATCCCGCACAACCACTCATTTTTAAAATCTATCGAGCATTCAACAGATTCATTCTCAAACATAATGGAAAACCATTCCAAATTCATCCTCATGGACAAAGGGCTCATGTCCTAGTCACATCCTTGCACGACCGTTCCCATCCTGATATCTAGCACACTATACAACTCTTCTTGGCCTTGTGGGTTTGTTTTCCCTCTCCGAAAACCGCATTCTTGTTGCGGGATTCTCTTTCTCCATTGCACACTCTTTTACTCCCTATTTTACCATCAAAGTCCTCGTAGGTGTTCCAGATGAGATCACTTTCACTTCCATTTGTTAGCACTGTGGCCGTCCCGTAAGGAGTGGACCCCACTTGGCTCTCTCTTCACACACACACACACACACACACACACACACACATGCACACAACCATGCGTTGGAACATAAGGGATTGAGGATAAGGCACTTGTCCTAATCATGGGTTTTCCAGGAGATCGTTTTAAACCCCTAACACGTAGGTTCCTAGAACGCCTCCCGCCCTTACCCAAGATGTAACACCACCTCCTTAAACATCATGGCTCTTTCTGTCGCACGAGGCAAAATGGATGAGAGGTTCCCCGACACTCAATTTCATAAGCAATCTATACATGCCAAGGTTTACTTCCAGGTCGAGGATGCCCAAACGAAAATCCCTTCNCACACACACACACACACACACACACACACACATGCACACAACCATGCGTTGGAACATAAGGGATTGAGGATAAGGCACTTGTCCTAATCATGGGTTTTCCAGGAGATCGTTTTAAACCCCTAACACGTAGGTTCCTAGAACGCCTCCCGCCCTTACCCAAGATGTAACACCACCTCCTTAAACATCATGGCTCTTTCTGTCGCACGAGGCAAAATGGATGAGAGGTTCCCCGACGCTCAATTTCATAAGCAATCTATACATGCCAAGGTTTACTTCCAGGTCGAGGATGCCCAAACGAAAATCCCTTCGTGCTCCGCCCCTTTTTCTTGTCGTGTTGTGTTATGTAGGAATAGTTTTAACACATCCTTGTTTCCCATTGTGGAGGAAATGAATGATAACTTCTTGTCACCAAATGCATCTTCTTGTAGTACGTGTAGACCTTCCTCACTTGCATGCTCCCGGGCACTCGCAAAAAAAAAAGTACAAGGTCCCCCAAAGTGGAGGGTGGTTCATGCACTTTGCTCAGATGGTTGTGTCACACTTCTTCATATACTATACGACGAACGCTAGGCAAGCCCAATCACTTCACCCTCTGCTAATAAGTGCCAATTTTTCTATGAATAATATTCATTGTTTATTTCACTCTATCTAGAAATAAATGAACATGGTTACGTGAAAAATTCACATGGTTCGAAGATGATTTTGCCTCCGCCCTAATCAGTAATAAAACTATGAAATATACGAATTGATCAATATTGTGAATGATAGATTGAATTGTATGGTAGATACATTAATGCCTATACCCTCCACCATGACCTCACTACCTGGGGGATCGGGTTCAATCCCTGGACTCCTCTGATGCTAAGACCCCCACCGTCCCCTCCCCCCCC
>SZWC01014346.1:0-10665 GCA_023375785.1 Penium margaritaceum | reverse complement strand
GGGGGGGGGGGGGGGGGGGGGGGGGTAGGTGGGAGAAAAGGTGAAATAGGTAAGACAGCTGGCACATGGGCCACGGGTGTGACAAATTTGTGACTTGGTGAAAGGCAAAAATGTGAAAAATCATTTCATGAGCATGTGGTGGTCAGATATCAATGTGGTGGAGCAACTCCCACTAGAGCGTGGAATGTGAGGTGGACCTCGTCACAACATGATGGTGCGGAACCAAGATAAAATCTGGTCTCACTTCTGATCATTTTGGAGATCATCTTGAGTTGTCGCTCATGAGACGAGACGAGACGAGACGAGACTGAGACACGTCATGTTTCTTGCGAGATCGGGATGAGAATCTCGGACCATGGTGTGATTCCCGTTTCTTTTTTTGTTGGTGTGTGAATCTAACACGTGTACACAGGCTCTAAGAACCAGTCAAGCACTGGATATGCCAGCTAAGTCTTGGGCACATCTAGTGTGCAACCCAAATTGGAAACGGTCGCGGAGATCACTGGTACATCACCGACAGTAGTCCATTCAATCTTCGTATAGCATTTATAGCTCCACGCAAGCTGGTTGCATGTGCGGAACGCAGGCTAGTCTTGGAGGTTTTTTCGTGCCCAGTGGTCAAGACATACAGTTGTCAGGCAAGTTGGCCAAAGAACGATGACTTGAATCTTTGAACTTCCGGTTTTGAATGTTGAACTACGTAGTTGAGGGAATGCGACAACCCTCTCAACTGGTGTCCGTGTGAGAGAGGACACGGTGCGTGTTACAACGGGACAGACAACACTAAGTTAGGTTGAGCGACGGCAAAGATATGCTTGAAAACGTAAGAGATAGATTGAACAATGCGCGTGAGAGGGATATCCCCTCCACCCTCGGTCTAGCCACCATACATGCAAACTGCGCAACAACTGGCCTATGGGAAAGTCGAAGAAAACATCAACAAGCTACCAAACGGCCACTGGACAAATTGCGGCAACAGTAAGCTGGAAATTGATCCAAAGCGCAGGTTGAGAGAGTTCCGGTGTTGATGCAGCGTGCGGGCTTCGAAGCTCATTGCTTAGTTTGATGCACCATCAGTCTGCAGCTGTAGAGTCAAAGTCTGAGTGCTCTGAGTTTGTTACTCAAAGTGTGAGACACCTTCCTAGCACTGCCGTTGCTGGTGCGACAGTACAAGCTGGCCGGCAAACTCACTAGCACACAGTGGTGGAGGTGAGAACAGCAAGGGGTTGGCCAGGGACACGAACACGTGTAAGAAGCTGCAAATACTGAATTGTGCAGAGAGGGATGACAATTGAGGCTAGAACAACCTAAATAGTGTCACAGCCCTAGTGGATGTGCACACACGCGGCGCACAAGGGCGCTATTTTGTAGCAGGACAATACAGTGGCAAAAACACAGTCTTGACCATAGCTCTCTGTAGACACGTCAGAACGACAAGCCGTTTGAACCAGAACGGCCGCATTGACGAGATCTACGTCTTGATAGGCTGCAGGCCTATGTGCTGTCCCACAGCATGAATCTAAAAAGTACGAGAGTCTTCTGGGCGCCCGTAGCCGCCGGCCGCCGGTCTTTTGCCACCGTCGCCACTCTCAGGTATCTGCACGTGAATGGACATGAGCCGAGGGTCATCGTAGGGCGTGTACGACACACACAACAACACTCCCCCATGACCGGAGGGCAAAAAACACGTCAATGCACATGCAGACATTGACGCTGTACGGAGCAGGGAACGGACAGCCGCTGAAGGTAGTAAGCACAGCACACGCAAGGTGGCACATGAGGAATCAACCTGCAGCAGGGATGGGGCACAGTCCCACGGAACGAGTGGCCGCATGAAACTTGAACGACCCAGAGCCTTGGTCAGAAAATCCGTGCACTACCTGTAAGTGACCACATGGATGAGTCGGATCTCGCCACAATCAACCAGATCACGCACGAAGTGGTGCTCAACATTGATGTGCTTTGTGCGTGCATGGAACACACCTGAGTTCTTGGCGATGGCCTTCGCGCTCATGTTTTCACACTGGAGAACCACAAGGGGAATGGACTGACGCGGTTCACGCAAGAGACGGACGAGCCAGACACATTCCGCTGCACCGGTGCCGAGAGGAACATACTCTGCCTCAGCAGTGCTGCGCGCGATGCAGCCCTGCTTTTCACTTCGCCAGGACACTACAGTGCCTCCAATGAGAAAGATGTAGCCGGTGCGGCTTTTGCCATCTTGACTCCATGCCCAATCGCTGTCAGTGTACCCATCGAGCACAACGGATACCTGCTCGCAAAAGCACAGGCCGAAGCATGCGGTGGACAGGATGTAGCGCACACACCGGACTGCGGCCTCTAGTGTTCGCTAACGTGGAGCCAGCGAGAACTGAGCAAGCAGGTTGACAATGAAGGCAATGTTGGGCGGTGTCGTGGTGACCAAGTACATGAGCGAGCCGATGAATCGCAGGTACAGGGTCAAATCGATTGGCTCCCCTAGGTCAGCTGGTTCATCCACCCTCAGGGCGGCGTGCCCCTTAGGGGTCATGGGCATGGAAGCCGTGTGGACGGCAGCGAGGAGGTCGGCAAAGCGCTCCCCTATAGTCTCTGCGTAGCGTCCCTGATGGACGCGGAGTGTGCGGCAGATACGATCGCGCACGATCTCCATCCCCAAAAAGACAGAGGCCTCACCAAGATCTTTCATCTTGTAGGCCGAGGTGAGAACGGCATTGGCATCGTTCACTGCTCCTAGGTCGGGCGAGGTGATCAGAAGATCGTTCACGTAGACGAGGATGGTAGCGAGCGGTGCTGGGGACCGTGAGAGGAACAGGCATGGATCTGCATCACTCTGAACGTACCCAGCGCGTCTCAGCGTGCTGGTGATCTCCTGATTCCAGCATCGAGGTGACTGTTTCAAGCCATACAAGGCCTTCCGCAGTCGGTACACTCGACCGGTACCATCCTCAAAGCCTGGTGGTTGGACCATGTAGATCTCCTCCTCAAGGTCCCCGTTAAGGAACGCGTTGTTGACAACCATCTGATGGAGTTCCCAGTCGTGCCGTGCCGCCTGGCTCAGCAATGTGAGCGTGGTCGTCATCCGGCCAACAAGGGCAAAGGTCTCGGTGTAGTCTACGCCCAGGACCTGAGAGAAGCCCTTTGCTATCATGCGCGCTTTGTAGCGCTCCACAGTGCCGTCTGATTTTAGCTTCTTGCGGAGAACCCACTTGGCCTTGATGGCCTTGCGGTTCTTCGGCAAGTCCACCAGCTCAAAGACGCCGTGCTCTCGGATGGCATCGAGCTCAGCCCGGCAGGCAGTGCGCCATTCCTCAGCGTCGGGGGCTGACAAGGCCTCAGGCAGACTGGTGGGGTCGGGAGACAACACTGGTGCAGCGCGTGTAGCCAGGGCGTATGCTGCGGAGGGAGGGTCGACCGTCACCATGGACTCAGCGGCATCACGAGCAAGACCACGCTCATGAGCAAGTAGTGCTGTGCCAGTGGCACAACCATGGTGAACCTCAGCGAGGACGTGAGCACTCAGGCCGAGGGCCTTCATACCAGGATCACCGCTGACGACGTCCCGCGTGGTGTGTAGGCGGAGACGTGCACCGGGTGCCCGTGTGTACGGGTCTGACGGGGCAGGAGCAATGGGCGCTGACAACTCACATGCCGGTGTGGACTGCACGACCGGCGCGCCACTCGAGGATGGTGTGTCTCAACAGCCGGGGAAGGGCCCACGACAGACGTAGGCATGTCCGCGGCCGGAGGCAGGGACGGCTCAGAGTCAGACATGGACGCGGACGCATGATTCGGCAGAGACTCAGCTGCGGAAGCAGGCGCAAGATCAGGCAGAGCCTTAGACGCGGAGGCAGACTCGGACGCAGACTCGGACACGGGCGAGTGCGGAGAGTCGGGGGCAGAGGAGCGAGCGGCAGATGGGGCGATGCCGGGGATGCCAGTGGGCACAGCCTCCGGGGACAGCCCCTAGGGTGTGAGCGACAAAGTGACCGTACTAGACGGGGGCACTGTGCCAACCGTACCAGGCGCCTCCCCCACACTACGGGGTCCGGCACACCCAGGGGCATGAGCAGCACGTAGAGCGTGGATGCGGGCAAGGTGGCGGAAGGCGAGATGCTTGAAGAAGAGAGCGTCACGATACTCCACGATGCGGCATCACTCAGGATCCCAAAACCGCCAGGCCTTCGACCGCAGGGCGACTCCAATGAAGGCACAGATGCGGCCCCGCGGAGAGATCTTGCTCCCCTGCTGCTCCGGTGTGAACCAGACGCAGGCAAGGGAGCCCCGGACACGGGCCAGGCGCAGATCCGCGCGACACCCGTACCACAACTCGTAGGGTGTGCGGTAACCGGGGAGGGGGCCGTGGGGAATGCGGTTCCAGACCCAGGTCATGTACGCCATGCCCTCAAAGGCAAAGGCCTCAGGCATGGCACTGTCAGCGCGCATGGTGCGGACTGCATCCTCCATGGTGCGGTTCTAGTGCTCTGAGACACAATTCTGCTAGGGGGTGGTGGGAGCGGAGAGTTTGTGGAAGACACCAAGCTCGGTGAAGGAGCGGGCCATGTCACCGAGGTACTTGCCGCCACGGTCCGAGCGAAAGGTCTGAAGGCGGTGGGGAGACTGGTACTCCGCCATAACCATCCAAATGCGGACTGCAATGGCGGCATCGCTCTTCTGGCGCAGACTGTAGACCCATCGCATGCGCGTGAAGTCATCAGTCAACGTCAGGACGTAGCGACCGTGGTCCTTCTGAAACTCGACAGGGAGCGGACCCATGAGGTCGTAGTCGACAAGCTCCAAGGGCTGACGAGCCCTGGAGACAGACGTAGGATAGGTGGACCGGTGCATTTTGCCTTTAGCACAGGTCAGGCAATCGGTCGTGGACGGCGCCTCCAAGGATGCCGTATCAAGACCGAGAGCGGGCTGAGTGTGGACCAACCTGTCGACAGGCCCCAGGTGCACATGGCAGAGGCGTCGATGCAGGAGACGGTGGTGCTCGAGGCATAGTGTACCAGTGACGAAAACACAAGCAGTGGAAGACGGAGGCAAGGGGGGTGCATTCGCACAGGACCCAGAGATGTGATACAGATCATCGATGACCGTCCCACTGAGAATGGTCTCCTCGGTGTCATGTACAAAGATGCGAGCATCGGCAGCTGTGTGCGTGACACCCAGGCCCATCTTGGTGCAAGCACGGGCAGACAGTAGACCGAGTTCGAAATCAGGGACAAAGAGGACGTCGGAGATGTATACGGGACCAGTGGGCCCGGTGAACTGCACAACCCCAACACCCTGGACAGGGATCTCATGGCCAGCTGCAGTGCGAACAGAGCGAACAGTGCCAACAGGATGAAGGACGACGAAGGCGTCACGGTCACA
This sequence comes from Penium margaritaceum, assembly GCA_023375785.1. Classification (NCBI taxonomy): domain Eukaryota; kingdom Viridiplantae; phylum Streptophyta; class Zygnematophyceae; order Desmidiales; family Peniaceae; genus Penium; species Penium margaritaceum. The sequence goes on along the minus strand of SZWC01014346.1, from coordinate 5,289 downwards.
CGTCATGTGGTGGGTGTCACCAGAGTCAACGACCCAGGTGGCACGCGTACAAGGGGCAACATGGCACTCGACGACGGAACAAGGTGCGACAGCAGGACGCTCAGCGGGGGACACAACAAGGCGACCAGCGGAGCGCACATGAGCAGCATGCAGCCAAGACACATCATCAGGTCCGTCACGCGCACACGGCTGGGCATGGGGACCGCCATAGGCATCATCACGCAATGACACAGACAGTCCACAGGCAGTAGGACCCCTCGACTCAGTCGCACCTCCCTGAGATGAGCGTAGGGCGAGAAGCTGGTGCAGCTCGGCGATCGTTCTGTCGCGTTCGGCGAGTGCCTTGTCGCGGGGATCCGCGGAGGAGCCTGCTGTGGTGGCAGAATCCTCTGGGACAATTGCGGTAGTGGCGGCCGAGCAGACGGTCACACCGGACGTCTGGCGCATGCGCGTCTCGTGCGCCTGTTGCAGCCCACGGGTGACCTTGGCCCAGTCCAACAGGTGGCCTGTCAGGCGAGTGCAGACGGGATAGCGATGGTCACCTCCGCAGTTGAAGCACACGAGGAGGTGGCCCGTCGTGCTGCCGGTGCCGCTGCTGTCATTGTTGCTGCTGCTTCCGCCGCTGCTACTGCGGCTGATACTGTTGGTGCTGGTGCCACTGCTGGTCCCGCCGCTGGAACCACAACTTGACGATTTGTGGCCCTTCTTCCCCTGAGCTGGAGCCACTGTAGCTATAGATGGCGGGGAGGGGGATGCGGCGGTAACTGTGGCTGAAGCGGTGCTGCGGCGAGCGTGGTTCGCGGCGTCCATGCCGGCAACCTCCAAGAAGTGGAGGGGGTCCAGCGCAACAGGGTCCCATCTCGCCAAGTCGCGAAGCAGAGTCTGGTCGAAGTTAATGAAGACGCGCGCGTAGTCGGGATGAATGCCGTAGAGGATGATCTGTCGTGTGGAGTACTGCGCAGGGGCATCGTCTCCCAGCTCTTCGTACAGCTGGGTCGCCCGGCGCCAGTAGTCAACTGCAGAATCCTGAGCAGTTTGGCAGAGGGAGTTGAAGTCGGCGAGGCACTGGGACGTCAGGGATAGGGTGGCACCCTAAAAAAGGGTGACAGCGAGTGCCCACACCTCGCGAGGGCTAGCTCCTGAGCTGGTAAGGGGATCGCCAAGGAACCGATTGAAGTCTTTGGTGAAGTTTGGGGAGGCCATCATCAGACCGGAGGCGGCGCGGACCGCCATCTGCGTCTGGGCGGGGTCAGACGCCGCCCAGACACAGATGTATGGGGTAAGGTAGTAGGCGAGGACTCCCTCGCTCATGGCCCACATGCGAAAGCGTGTCTTCCAAGACTTGAAGTCCTACCCAGTCTGGAAGACGGGCGGGTCCGACTCAAACCACTTGGGTGGCTTGACCGTTAGCAGAGCGACGGCTGAAGCCACTACTGGACCGGGCATAGAGGAGGCAAACCCCTTGCCCAGGCGGGCCCGAAGAGCCAGCTCCTCAAGCTTAGTGGGCGGCGAGACGAGCTCAGGCCGGTGTCGGCGCTGGAGCTCCTGCCCTAGAGGGCGGCATTGGCCTCACGCGCTCTGCGGCGTGCCTCCAGGCGGATGAGGCGTGCTCGCAGTAGCTCCTCCTCACCCTCCTCGCCAGAGTCGGAGAGGGTCTCCGCAACCTCATCTGCATTGCTGCGGAGGTGCCACCGCGGAGTGCCACCACAAAGTGGTCACTTCGGAGTCTCCGCGGTGATGTCACCGCGGAGCTGTCAGCCGTGGGGCTGACACCGCGAATCTGTCACCGCAGATTTCTATTGCGGCGGAATTCTGCGGTTTTTGCCGCGGAACAGCAGCCACGGTCGTGCAGAACAGCAGCCGTGGTCACAGACGCGGAACGCAGCGGGGTGTCACAACCTGCCGGGACGTCCGCTGGTGCGTTCCGCAACCGCCACGGAGAAGTCGCGTTTAGCGACCGCAGGACGGTTGCGGAACTGTCGCGGCCGCGGAGCACCAGGTGAACCACCGGCGGAACACCGGCGCGTTCCGGAGCCAGCGCTGAGCTTTTGCTACGGAGTGCCGCGGATCCTCGGAACACCGTGGATCTGCCACAGTGTCGTCACTGCGGAATTGTCACTTCGGAATGACGTGAGTGACCGCGGCAGTGTCGCGAAACCGATGACGCATTTCGATGCAGCTGCGGAGTTGCGCGTCTGCTGCGGAGTTGGCGTCACCGCGGAACACCTGGAATTTTCCGCGGAACAATTTCTGCTATCACGGAACGGCCGCGGAGCTGTCGCGGACGTTTTTAAGAAAACGGTGGAAAATGTGGTGGGTCCTCCCAGGACCTCTCGCCGTGAGAATGGGCTCTGCTGCTGCTGCTACTCACGGCAACGGCTGCGGACGCTCACTAGTACGGCGGTTGTTGCGCCTTTGCTATGCAGCTATGCGAGCACTGGCTCACCGCTCTGATACCATGTGAGACAGCTTCCTAGCACTGTTGTTGCTGGTGTGGCAGTACAAGCCAGCCGGCAAAGTCACTAGCACACACTGGTGGAGGTGAGAACAGCAAGGGGTTGGCTAGGGACACGAACACAAGTGTCACAAGCTGCAAATACTGAATTGTGTAGAGAAGGATGAAAACTGAGGCTAGAACTGTTGTTCTTCTATGCCCCATGGCCACTGGTATGGGTTGACGGACAGGTTGGGCATGCACTACTCCCTTGGAGTAAGTCCCCCAAACCTTGTTCGTGGTGCAAGTCCAAGCGAGACACCAGAAGTGTAGCGCAACGGATAGCATGTTGGACTTAGGGACAACAGGTCCTGCGATCGAGCCTTGATGTGCGCAGGAGGTTTTTTGACCTTCTAGCACAGGGGAAGTTTCTTAGACATTTCTCCATGCATGAGGAGAGTGCGCCACTTGGCGGTCAGTGGATGCGCCAATTGGCGGACTGGTGAGGTGGTGTGGAGTGACCACCCCAAAAGTGTCACTACCCACACACCTTAGAAGCCAGGCCTAGGACTATATGTACCAGGCTCATTCCTCATTCTAATTACACAATCTGGCCTTAGATGCTCCTCACAGAGTTATCCAACTAAGGAACAGTATAAAGAAGAAACTGGTTGGTCTAAGCCCCAGGAGTTAGTCTTTGACTAGCACCTCGCGCGAAAGTGACCAACTGTTAAGTGGACACAGTTGCTAGCAAGTGATTGCCTAGGAACTGCTCAGTGTGGAACCGTGATCCTGAGGGTGATATCTTCTCCTAGCTGAAATGCTAGGAGCGGACGGCAGGTGCTATTGTGTCGGCCCTGTTTTCTAGTCCGTTTGCCTCAGGCCGGTTGACAAAGGGTTATGGGCCCACACTGACCAGTTGTAAGGCACGCTTCGCTCAACTCTGGTACGCTCTCTCCAGGTGCACACGCCGGCTCCATCAACTCCATCAGCTCCATCAGCTTCATCAGCTCCAACGGCTTGGTCTGCACTTAGCACACAGGGACTAAGGACAAGCTCTGCCCTTGGAGGCACGACCCTTGTGTCCCAACCAGGACAAGCTCTGCCCTTGGTGGCAAGACCCTGGGTGTGTTGGTGTAGATATATTCTCTGTCTGCAGGTGAACATCGGCTGGAGGGGTAAGCAACGGATCTGCATCCTAAAACCGGTAGCAGACATCAGCTAACATCAGCCTACATCGGCCTCAACGCAGCAGAGACGTGGGAAGCAGACAAGGGCAACAAAAATGGTTGACCCATCGGGAGGAGTGGGGGCTGCCGCANAGACCACTGGAGCAAATGTGAGTGCTATGTCACTGCCGCAAGGTCTTGGACCCCTGGGAGGAATCCCCATTTTCGAGGGGATTGACTTCCCCCTTTGGAGATGGCAGTTTGAGCTGGCGATGAAAGTGCGCGGCTTCATCAAGCTACTGAAGGGAGAGGAGCAGGTTCCCGCGGAAGGCACATCTGAGCATGAGGCTTGGATGGATCGAAATGATATTGTAATGTCATTCCTCAGCAACGCGATAGCCAAGAAGTATGTTCCCATCATTGCCGGGTACACGCTGGCTTCCGAAGCTTACGACAAGCTCAAGCGCGTGCACCAATCCACCTCCCTCGCGAACAGACTATTCATCCTACAACGGCTGATCAGCATGCGGGTGAATGAGGGCGAATCAATCCCCGATTTCCTACAGGAGTTTGAAGGACTCCTTGGCGAGGCTCGCCAGATGAACTGGGACCTTGACGAGAACATGCAAGCCATGATCCTCCTCATGGCGCTACCGGAGAGCTGGAGTCCAATGATCACCGTCATGGGCGGCTGGAAGGAGGACGACCTGACGTACACGGCAGTGTCCGAGTACGTGCGAAACGAGGCCATGCGCCGCAGCGGAAGTGAGGCTAACTTCTCAGCCTATGCCGCATGCTACGGTGGCCGCGGGAGCAAAGGGTCAGCCTCTGGTCAGAAAGGCGGCAGCGGAAGCGGTGGCGGCGGAGGCAACAATGGTGGCAAGGCTCCCAAGAGACAGGGTAACTGCCGCAACTGCGGCAAACCTGGGCACTGGGCAAGAGAGTGCAGGTCGCCAAAGAAGGAAGACGGCGGAAGCGGTGGGAACAAAGGCAACAAAAAGGGTGGCAAAGAAGCCACCAACATGATGGCACAGAGCACGCCTCCAGCAAAAGGAGTGGCGCTGCTCAGGCCAGGAGCTTTTGGGCTCGACTCCGGCACCGATCATCACTCCAGCAACGACCACGCTGGATTTGTCTCCATCGGCCCCACCGATCGGCGGTTCAGATGTGCAAACGGCAGTGTCGTCAACGCGAAGGGCGTGGGAGACAAGCTGGTGAGCATCAACCTTAATGGTGGAGAGAAGGATACACGGCTACGTGACGTGGTCTACATGCCCTCCTTTGCGGCAAACCTTCTCCCGTGTCAAAGATAACGGGCAACGACATGACAGTGGTGTTCACACAGAAGAAGGCGGTCATCGCCAGGAACGAGGACATCAAGGTCCTCTATGCCAACAAAGATCTCGTGGCACAGGTTCCACGGGTTGACGGACTCTACGTATTGCAGACAACGGCAGCAAAGACCTCGGAAGACGAGGGTCATGCGGGTGCAGCGGAGGCAATGGTCTCGGCACCAACACAGGAGAGCACACCAACAAGAACTGAAAAAGCATCATCTCCCGCAAAGGACGAAGACACTGATCTGTGGCACAGATGCTTTGGGCACGTTGCAAACAGCACGCTCCAAGTCATTCAGCAACAACAGCTGGTCCGTGGCATGGATGGTTGCAAGAAGGATGCGGTTGA
>SZWC01014344.1:50237-75186 GCA_023375785.1 Penium margaritaceum | reverse complement strand
CTCTCTCTCTCTCTCTCTCTCTCTCTCTCTCTTCCTCCCTCCCTCCTTCCCTCCCTCCCTCCCTCCCTCCCTCCCTCCCTCCCTCTCACACACACTACGACCACCACCACCTTATTGGAATGATTGGGCATTTATCCAATTCATCGAGCCAACCGACGGGAAATTGTTTCGAATAGCTCTGCCTGGATAAGGTGGAATCGTGCAATCAATCGATGGAATGCAACCTTCAGGTTTTATCTGGGATGCAATATTTAAAATGGCTACGTCTGGATGTGGAAGTGGTGCATCTGAAAGCACCCATGGAACTTGATCTCCCAATGCTTGAAGGCCTCTTCATCACCACAGTGTTACCACTCGTCCCCCAGCTGCACGTGCTGCACGTTGTTCACGGACTTATGAACACTGTGTGCTCGTTGGCTGGATGTCGGATGTGCCAAACCTTGAGTCAATTGTGTTGGCATCCAAGTATTGAGTGAGGGTGCCGGATAGCTTCTTTCATGGAGATGCCGCTAGCTTTGGTCACCTGCAGCTCGTCGAACTTCATCAAAAGTGGCTTGGGCCGGAGGGAATGCTCCATCCCTTGTCGCACATGCAAAACATTGCAGTGAATGGGTGACATGTGTAGAAGCCCTCCCCCATCAAATTGGTTCTTGCTGGCCTGGAGGCGACCGAGCACCTTATTCTTCAAACGGGGAGGTTTACCTACAAGCCTCCACCGATCGACCACTTTACCACCGTTCCTAACCTCACCCGCATCTCCTTGATTATTCCTGGAATGTCTCAGGCCTCACAAGTGTTGTATGGGTTTGGATCCAACAAAGTCACGGCTGCTTTCCCATGCCACCTGTTCTTGCAGCGAGAGAGTCTGGAGCTCTCCATGCCAAGAGAGCACAGTCGCCGGCCTCTCTTGTAGCCCATGCCACGCTTGGCCGAGCTGCACCTTCATGTACTTTGCATGGCTGACATCCACCCTTCATGGATGTGCATTCTACCAGGGCTGCGTAGACTGATGCTCTCACTCAAAGAACAGCGTGCCCTTGAGTGCAACGATGTGTATGGCAAATTAGGACAAGATTCCTGCAGCAATATCGGGGTGTCCTTACATGACCCAGAAGCCCCAAGAACAAGAGCCATAACAGGAGCAACAGCCACAGCAGCAGCAGCAGCAGCAGCAGAAGCAGCAGCAGTAGCAGCAGCAGCAGCAGAAGCAGGATCAGGAGCAGTACAAGCAGCAGCATGTTCTGGAACAAGCAAAGGACCAGGCAGAATTTCTCACATTTAAACCATAAGCTCCAGACAAGGGGGAAGCATGGGCCTCAGTGTTGGTGGCAGTGAAAGCGGTGGCAACACCAACACCAGCAGGGTCTCCTGGCCTCATGTGCAGCGGCTTAAGCTGGAGGCATCACCCCTTCAGCAATTCCACTGGGGATGGTTGACCATGTTCCCAGACCTGCTAGTGTTCCAGCCGGCTGCAAACCCAGGTTCCTGTCCTCAGATTCCAGCCATGGGCATCCCCTCTCTGCCAGAAGGGCTATTTGAGGTTCACCTGCGCAGCGACATGCATGCGCGCTTTGCCTCACTCTTAGAGTCCACACCCACTGCGTCCACGCCCATGACCCCAGCGGGCCAAAGGCTGCTGAAGACACTGGATGTGTCCAAGCTGGGGGAGACAGTCGATGTGACTGACTATCTCCGCGTCATTGGATCACTGATGTACCCGGCAACCACAACCAGGACAGATGTCACCTTCTCCGTGAACTTCCTGGCCCAGTTCTCCCAGGCTCCCCGAGCCCGACACATGGAGGCTGCACTGCGCGTTGTCAGGTACACCCTCTCCACTACACGCAGTGGATTGTGCTATCGTGCTCAGCCATCCATTGTCGTGGATGGATACACGGACAGCGACTGGGCACATGACACTGACGCACGCAGCCGTACAGGTTTCATCTTCCTCGTTGGTGGGACCGTTGTGTCGTGGAAGAGTGGTAAGCAGGGTTGCGTGGCACGCAGCTCAAGTGAGGCTGAGTATGTTTCTCTAGGTGCAGGCACCTGCGAGAGTGTGTGGCTATGCCGCTTGCTACAGCAACTGTGCATCCCCATCCGCTGCATCAATTTGCATTGTGACAATCAAAGCACTAAGGCGATTGCTTAAAATGATGGCATGCATCATACACACACAAAGCACATCAATGTTGAGCATCATTTTGTGCGCGAGCGTATTGCTGCAGGTGATGTCCAGGTCGTCTGGGTCGATACATGACAGCAACAAGTTGATATCTTGACGAAGGCACTAAGCAGTAACGTCTTCAAGGCGGCTGTGCATGCTGTTGGACTTTTGTGTCCACGTGGTAATCCTGGTTGAAGTGGTTGTGGCTAGCGCTTGTACAGTCGTCTATCACTCCTCGTGACACTCGTTTGTGATTGTGCGCTTGTGTCACTGTGCATCGGCTGTGGGTCATGGGGAAGTGTTGGTATGTGTCCCACAGATTTGTTGTGACCTTTGGCCTTGCTGCACACTCACCGCACTAATGCAAGTGATTAATGCTGGAGTGACACCGGCGCTCATGTCACCACTTACGTGGCACCGAATCGGAAGGAGACCATCCACTCTCTTGTGGCTGGCATCAAGGTTACCTCTAGTAGAGGCGTTTGTAACCTGAATTGTTGTTGACACTAGGCTTCCTAGTGTATGATGGGGATGTATGTCCGGGTTGTCTTCCGGGTTTGCTAGGTTGTGTGCGTGCAGGAAAATGTGTGGGTGAGGTCTCAGGTTCGATTCTCACTCAGCGCGGGTGCGAGCGAGGATGGGCTCGCCGTTCGCCCGCTCGTCACCCCGCCACCTGCTCCACTGCACCTAACAGCACTCTCTCATGTCACTTAGGTTCATTTACATTTTTCTTGTCAAGCATTCCCGTCCATGGCATCTTGTGCCTTGCTTGACTCGTGATTCCCCACTTCCCTCGCTCTCCCTCTAACCAGGCTCCTCGATCATCATCTCGCTGCCAGCCTGTACACCAAAAAAAGGGAGTAGCAGCTTGCAGCAGCAGCTTGCGACGGCAGCTGCAAGCATTGACAGTGTGTAGCGGCACCAGCAGCTCGCAGTAGTGGCGGCATAAGTAGCCGCAAGCAATAATAGCAGCGTAGCAACAGCAACGGTAGCAGCAACAGCACAGCAGCAACATTGCAGCTGCTGCAGCGACTGCAGCACAGCAGCAGCAAAACAGCAGCAGCGGAATCAGCAGCAGTGCAGCAGCAGTATTGCAGTAGCGCAGCAGCTTTGTAGCTGATGCACAGTTTCTACTACGTAGAAACTACGCAGCAGCTGCGGAGCCGCGAGCAAGGGGTGACGAGGCCACCCCCACTAGTCACGTGTTGTTTGCGTGACCTTCCAAAAAAAATGCTAGCGTAAAGAAAGCTAGCAAAAAACAGCTAGTGTTTTTTCCGCTAGCGTAAGAAACGCAGACGTCATCATCGGTTGTGCTGATGTCAGCAATTTTGGGGTGAAAACATCAATTTGTCTGAAAGTTTCAACTCATCGAGAAATGCTGTTGGTTTATCGTTCGGAGCATTTTTACGTTCAGCCTCATACTGAGCGCTGACATAGCTCCGACCAGTGACAAGGAAAAAGGACTACCAGATCCTTCTTCCTCCTCCTCCGCGGTCATGAGCCTTCGCTTGCAGGCCATTGCGGACCTGCAGAGTCAGCATGATGAGATACGTCGCCTACAGCAACAGCAGATCGACGCCCTCTGCACGCTCACTGATCTTCTTTAGAGTCCGTCCATGGCCCCACATTACACCTCCGGGGGAGTCGACGATGTCACACCTTTTGCACAGCACTCAGCATCTACACCGAGGAGAGTGGCAGGATAGGACCTGCCACTTCTTGATCCTTTGGAGGAGGACCCTGATGTACCAGGCATGGACGATGACACTCCCGAGAGGGAGATTCGCGTACTTCAGGAGCATCCACGCAAGTTGTAGACACATTCCGGTTCCCTGTTCCCAGAGATCCGATCTTCAGTTGAGACCTACCTCGGCGACTTTCCTCGTCCCGATGTATTCCCCATCCCTCGTCTTTCCCATCCTGTGGTTGCTCTCCCTACGAAGCGGCAACCTAAGGACTTTGAGACACTGCCCCCACGATACGTCAGCGAGGACTGCTTTGATTGCTGGGAGGCCCTCTTCCAGGTCTGGGCCACTTCAGAGGGGGTTTGGCCCTACTACCACAGTCAGTCGCATGTTACGGGCCGTGCTCAAGTGCTAACAGGGGCTCGGGCAATGCGCGGACTTCTTTACGCCATGCCTCGCAAGAGTGTCGTGGACTTCAACCCCTTCCTTGGAGAGGCCGGCACAGGCGCGGGTGCTGACCCACGTTGGGGCTGGGAGCTGGCATTGTCTCTGCTTGCTGTAGAGACGCACGCCACCCACACGGCTCACATCCGCGCCTTCCACTCCCTTTGTCAGGGACCTGCTGAGTCCGCAGCCACTTACTGGCAGCACACCATGCGCATCTACACGCGCCTTGGGACCACAGGAGGAACACAGCTGTGGGCGCTTTGCATGCTCATGATCAGAGGCCGTCTTGAGCATGGCAACATCTTCACGAGGTAGACAGTGACACCGTGCTCGAGCCCTTCTCCACCTCCCTTCAGCTTCTTCCTTGGGCGCATCAGCTTTTCTTTCAGGTGACATCCACTCGTGAGGGAGTCGTCGCCCACCAAGAGAGTTCACTTGCTGCACCAATCATCGCATCACCACCAACGCCTCTTGCATTTCACGTCTCCATCCTCTAGCACGCCCTCCTCTTCCCCATTCACCCCAGCTACCCTGACTTAAACGCAGGGTGTGGCAGCAACAGCATAGGGGAAGAAGAGCAAAAAGAAGCGTGGCTCGGGCCAGTAGCAGTCACTGTAATCACAGTCATTAGGCGCTAGTAGTGGACGCACTGTTCACTACTACAACTGTGGAGGCGCTCACTCCTACACCGAGTGCCAACAGCCGCTTGATTGGTCTCGGATCACTCCCGGTCTTCAGGCTGCACACGCACAGGGGTCTGCGTTGAGCAACACAGCCTCTGGTCGCACGGTGACCATGACCGCAACAGTTCTCGCTTCCCCACCGGCGAGCAGCGCAGACCCAGACCCCCGTGATGGCACCATCGCCGAGCTCCGTCAGCTCCTGGCGCTTCGCTCTTAGGGAGGTACGAGTGTGTCGTCACATCCGGGTGGTTGACAGACTGTTTGTTTGTCTGTTCTCATCTCTCGTGATGAATCGTGTGGGGGAGCACAGTTGGCATGTGATGATGATGGACCGGACAATACAGATTGGATTTTTTAGTCTCACCTGTGCGCCCTTCATCGTTCTCCCTCCTCTGTTGCGGAGCGCCCATCTGCAGCCGAGTGTTCCATTGCCCGTTGCACAGTGACGTCCTCCAGTCGTGATTATGGTGGCACTTGGATCATTGATTCCAGTGCGACTCACCACATCACATGTCGTCGTAGTGACTTTGTTGTCCTCGGTTGTGTGGCGTCTGTTTGCTCTGTTTGCACAGGCTTTGGTCAGTCCTTGCCAGTCGAGGGTGTTGGGGTTGTGTTTTTTGATGGTCCGTCTTGCCCCTTGTATCTCTCCGACGTGCTTTTTGTGCCTGACCTTAAGCTTAGCTTGCTCTCTGTGCGTGCCTGCACTTTGATGGGACTCTCTGTGGAGCACACTGCCGACTCCACAACAGTGATTGCTCTTGATACTCGCACTATTGTTCTTTGTGCCTCTTTTATGGATGATCGGTATTGTGTTCCTCCAATCTCTTCTTCTCCTTGCTCCCCTTCCCCTCCTGCTCATGTGTTTGTTACTGGTGTCCTATCTGCTGAGCACCAGCGCCTGCAGCATCGATGTCTTTGTCATGTGGGCTGCGACACTGTGTCGAAGCTCATTAGGACACAGCCCGCCCTCAGTCTTGACGCGGTCTCTTTCAAGAGGTTGCCCAAGATCAATTGTTTGTTCTGCGCTCAAGATAAGATGCATCGCTACACCTACCCTGACTCCCGTTCTCAAGCCCTTCGTTCCCTCGAGCTGGTCCATTCGGACCTTCTCGGTCCTCTTCCTGTTGAGTCCTTATCCGATCGGGGCGGATATGTCCAAGCCATGATCGATGACTTCACCCGGATGCGGTGGGAATATAGCCTATGCCAGAAGAGTGATGCCGCTCTCGCGGTTCATCTCTGGCTAGTGATGGCTAAGCGTCAGTTTCGCCACTCGCTCCACACCTTCCACTAAGATCACTGCGGCAAGTTTCTTGCCAAATAAGACAGTTTCTTTGCCGAGCAAGGGATTTTTTACCAGGTCTCTGCTCCTGCCACTCCTCAGCAGAACGGCGGGTCTGAGCGCTGGAACTGCACCATGGAGGATGCACTTTGTGCTATGCGATCTGAGTGTGGTCTCCCGGAATCCTTTGCCTTCAAAGGATTCACCTACATGACGTGGGTCTAGAACCGCCTCCCGCACGGTCCTCTTCCGGACCATGTTACATTGTATGAGCTCTGGTTTGTCCATCGTGCCGATCTGCGTCTTGCTCGTGTCTGGGGCTGAGGGGCTTCCGTGTGGTACACGGAGGATCAGAAGGGGTTCAAGGTCTCCCCGCGGGGTCGCTTGTGTGCCTTTGTTGGTATCTCCCCCCGGTCGAAGCCCTGGCATTTTTGGGACCCCGCCCATTGTCGCATTGTTGAGTCCCGCGACACTCCCTTCTTTGAGTCTCTCACCTACCGCGACCTAACCTCGATTGTGTCGATGTCTTTCACAGATGTTCCTACGTGTGAGGTTTTTCGACAGATGGGGGAGTCTAAGCCTACAAGCACCTCTCCGGCTCATGTGTCCGTTCAAGCCCCCCCAACTTCTCGGTCTCCGGCTCTTGATGACCCGGCGATCATCACTGTCGGCCAAGAGACCTCTCTCGCCCAGCCTGTCTTCTCTCCTCCACCCTCGCACCCCACAGACACCCATGATGTTGTTCCTCTGTCCACCAATACTCCTATCTCTTTGGACTGTCCTCCTACCACTCCAAGTCCTGCGTCTCCCATCAGTTCACTAGACTCTCCTCCCACTGCATCACCTGCCCCTGTGTCTCAGTCCTCACCGGATGTGGTCGTGCCTGTCTCTGAGCCTACGGTCAGCCTTTTGAGCCCAGGCTACTCGCGTGAGCCCGGTGGTCATCTTCAACCGTTGGACTCCGTAGCCCAACCAGTGTCAGCTCCTGCACCTAGGCGCTCCACTCGTAGTGTTGCGAGTGGCGATCCCGGCACAAAGGCCCTCGGCCTGAGTGTCCTTACAGATCACACAAAAGTACATCCAACGTGTCCTGTAGAGCACAATCTCGTCACTCATGAGTTTTGTACCGCTTGTGATGTAGCAGCTGACCTTATGATCATCAGGCCCAGTTCTAAGGTGTGTGCACTCGCCACTCACAGCTCTCCCTCATTGGCGTTGATCAGGGCACACTGAGGGACGCTCTCTCATCAAGGATGCCGAGGCCTGGGGTGCCGCCTGCAAGGATGAGCTTCGTGCCATCCGAGAGCACGGAGTTTAGGAGCTAGTCGACCTTCCACCTGTGAGGAAGGCTATTTAGGTCAAGTGGGTCTTTTGCAAGAAGGTGAAGCCGGATGGCTCACTTGAATGCCACAAGGCTCGCTTCGTCATCAAAGGGTGCTCTAAGATCGAGGGCGTTGATTACACGGACACCTTTGCCCACGTCGGCCGCATGACCTCAGCTCGCGCTCTGTTTGGTGTGGTGGCTCAACATGACTGGGAACTGCACCAGATGGATGTGAACAATGCATTCCTCCATGGCTCTCTAGATGAGGAGATTTATGTGGCCCAGGCACCAGGCTATGAGGACGGTGACAAGGTCTGGCGCTTACGCAAGTCCTTGTACACACTCAAGTAGTCTCCACGGTACTGGAACCGGGAGATCATAGGTACTCTGACTCGCGCGGTACATGCACAGGGCGAGGCAGATCCCTCTCTTTTCATTTGACAGGCACCTGAGCGGTTCACTGCCATCTTGGTCTATGTGGATGACCTCCTGATCGTGTCTCCCTCCATGGAGGCCCTGACGGAGGCCAAGGTGGTCCTCTTGACTGCCTATAGGATGTAGGACCTTGGTCATGCAACGGTGCTTCTTGGCATGGAGATTGTACGAGACCGCAGACGCCGGACGCTTCTATTGCATCAGGCCCCATACACACGCATTGTGGGGGAGCGCATTAATGACCTCCTTGGCGCAGTGCCAACGGCCTCCACACCTCTCACACCTGACAGGTAAGACGCCCTGAAGGTGGATGATCCCACACAGCTGGGGGAGACAGTGGATGTGACCTTGTACCTCCGCCTCATCGGATCTCTGATGTACCTTACAACTACCACACGCCCCGACACCACTTTTGTCGTCAACCTCCTAGCATAGTTGTTGCAGGCTCCACGTGCTCGAGCCCTGCAGACGGCTGTGCGAGTGGTATAGTACGTGGTTTCTACGCCGTACCTCGGACTCTGCTTTTGCCTCTAGTGCTTGGTGGTTCTTGACAGCTACAGCGACAGCGATTGGGCCCGGAGCCCAGATGGACGTAGTTGCACCGGTTACGTGTTCCTGCTCGGTGGTATCGCTGCATCCTGGCCCAGTGGGAAGCAGGGCTGCATCGCACGTAGCTTGTTGGAGGCAGAGTATGTTATTTTGGGTACAGGGGCTCCTCAGGAAGTGCAGTTGAAGCGCCTATTCCTTGAGCCGGGTCAGTCAGTGCCTGCCATTGTGCTTTCTTGTGAAAACCAGAGTTCCCTTGCCATTGCAGGGTGCTGACTTCTTGACCAAGGCACTGGCATGCAAGAAGTTTCTGGTCGTCATTTGTTCCGTTGGGCTTGGCCCCTTGCCTGAGAGTGGTTGTGTACGGGGTGTGTCTGTGTCTGTTTCATGACTGCTTTTGCACTCGTTGTTGCACTCGTTTCAGTCTTGCACATGTATGGACATGCGTACCATCGGGTCATGGGGGAGTGTTCTGGTTTGTGATGTTCCTATTGACCTGTACAATTTACTGTGACCACTCGGTCGTGTCCATGCTCGTGCAGATCCCTGATGCGGACCCAGGTGGCACCAGGGCGTTGTCTGGTGGTGGACTACCTGCTCGGAGCTGATCAACGGTCGCCCCAGAGTCCTGGATGCTGTCTGGGACCTTCTGCAGTTTTTCTATAGCTTGTAGGATTTTATCGGTGGACTGGCCGTGGGCCCGGTTTGCATGTCTTTGCATTGTCTGTCCACCGTTTGTTGCCGGATGCATGCATGTGACCAGTCGTAGCGTCCGACTTGAGATTTTGCACGTGTAGGTTCAGACGGCGTAGAATTCTGACTTGTCTACACTGAGTTACGGCCAAAACATTGGTTTTGGGCCGGTTTTAGGACAGACCTTGCACTGCAGTGTGCGACACCCGCCGTGCGCTGTGGCAGTTACTTATGCCATGGACCTGTCATTTGTCATTTCTCTCTGCAAATGCTATTGAAGCATTCAAACACTTTGCCTTGTGTCCCCTAGCCAGACCCTTGCCGTTGTGTGCACGGCTTGTGACTGTCGTCACCATCTGACCATGCACTGACGCCTAGTCAGCGGCAATATTGCAAGGAAGCTTCCACACATTTTCTCATGGTGGATGTGCTTGCACATGTGACACATCAATGCATGAAAGTCAAATGTGCACACTCAATCCCCAGAAATAAGTTTGCATCTTTTGACATGCTTTTTGAGGGTGTGTAAAAATTCACCTTTACAGAGGTTCACTTTGTCTTGTTGGCTTGATGCTTGAGCCACATAGAGAGTGTCCAACAACCTACGAGTGAAAAAAAAGAGAAAGTTTCAGTACAACACTCGGCAATGATATGCAATGGTATAGCATTAGCTCATGGTTACCATCTTGTCCCCCAAATGGTCGATAGCTCTTGACAATTGGTTTTGAGCCTCATCGCTTGCTCATGGAAGTAGTCACGTGCCATGACACGTGCATAAACGTGCCGATCTCAATACTAGACAGTGCCTCAATGCCATGCAAGCGTAAGATGAGAGGGGATGTGATCAACCTACTTTGTTGACAATAAGTGATGCCAAATCACACAGGGTTGTAGCTAAGACAAAGTGGGTGAGCCAGCATGTGTACGAGTGTGGGCACTCAAACACACCACCTGGGGTAAACATATTATTGAAACTCCAGAGAAGATGCCTGAAAGCTTCCTAGCTCTGTTGTCACTTACGTGAGAATACAATCCACTCAGCTGACGCACTAGCAGAGTCTCATAAGCCTCAATAGCTTCAATCTGCAGAGAGAAATGATAACAGACAAGCACACAAGATGAATACACGCTGCGGCACACAGCAGATAACGCATGCGGCAGGGTTTGGTGGCCCCAAAACACGGTCCAAAACCATTCTTTTGGCCGTAACTCAGTGCACAGGCATCCAAATGCAGAATTGCTCAACCCATGGATGCAGAATCTTAAGCCATACGCAAAGACTGCACACATGCATGGGTCTAGCATCGACCCAAGGATGCATAATGTGATAACATGCAAAATGGGCCCAAGGCCAGTCCATCTAGAAAACTATAGAAGTTGCCAAAAAAGGGCAGAGTGCCCCAGCAAGTCTCTGGGATACCTTGGAAGCTGTCTTGCACCTGCAGATGGGTGGATCACTACCCGACGGTGCCATCACCAGCTGGATCCGCATGAGGAATTTGCATGTGCATGAACATGGCCGAGTGGTCGGAGTCAACTAAAAGTACAAAAACGTAACAACACACGTCACAACACTCCCTATGACCCAATGGTATGCATGTTCATATGCGTGCAGATGTGACGCGAGTGCGTAACGAGATGCTAAACAGTCGCACACATCCCACTCTTAGTCATCCTCACGCAAGGGGCGAAGACTGAAAAAACGGAAAGTTCATGGCCACCATGAACTTTTTGCGCAAGTGAATTCGTTAGGAAGTCAGCTCGTTACATGTCCGTGCCGATGTAGATGACAAAGATCACATGTAGCTCCACCAAATCATGCACAAAGTGGTACTCAACAGTAATGTACTTTGTGCTTGCATGAAACATACCAGAGTTCTCTTTAATGGAAAATGCACTCACCAAGGCATGACCAAGGCATGCCACCACCACCATGTCCACTCACCATGACCACCTGTCGCTGCTCCCACACCCTACACACAGAACCATATGCAACGTCAACAAGCTTTGGTTGTGCATAGTAAGCACTGTCAATCAAAGCATTTGTAGTTTTTTCTTTGCGATGCACTCAATTGACTGACGCAGCTTGCTATGTAGGCAACGCAACCAGAGAGCATGAAAATCTTCTTCTCAAAGGGAAGTATCATTAGACTCTTTTGTGCTTCATGCCAGGTAACCTTGTTTTGCACTCTTCCACAACAACGCCATGTTCACAAGGAGGAACGGGTAACCTGTCCGACTCGTAATGTCTTCTCTCCAAGCCAGGTCACAGTTGGGAAACCTTGACAAAAGGATAAATGGATGAGCGCAAAACAATGCATGGCGTCCTCAATACATAGCATAGAATGCCTATAGATACCTCGAGATGATGGGTGGGTGGGCTCTAAAAACCTACATGATAATTTTCACAACAAAGCCGATGTCAATTCACGTAGTGGTGATCAAGTACATAAGTGAGCCAATGAGGCGTAGGTGCAAGGTCAAGCCCATTTGCTTGTCCAGGGCAACCGGGTCAAAATGCTTCAACAGGTTTTGCCCGTCCCTAGTCATGAGAGCAGACATAGAAGGTGTATAAGTCAATTTGTCAGTAATGCAATCCTCCAAAGTGTCAATCTAAGTTCCCTGGTGAACATGGATGACTCCATACTCGCGATCTTAAGGAACTTTCATTATAGAAAAGACCTTGACCTTGCCAAGATCCTTCATCTTGTGTGTGGAAGGTAGCAGAATGTTGACCTTCTGCACTGCCGCCTTGTTTGGTGACATAATGAGAGATTCATTGTCATATGCAAGAATTTCCATGAAGGTAGTCAATGTTATGCTCAAATAGAGTGAGAGACCAGGATCACTCATTTAACTCCTGCATTTTAGTGTCAGCCAAATCCAAAACAATGGGAAATTGGCCATGAATCAGTTTGAGGACCAAAATCCATAAACACAAGGAACGGGCATTTCAGCGATAGAAGCAGCAGGAGCAACCACTGATGTACCAATGAAGGAGTCTTTTTTTTCTTTCTTTCTTTATCTTTCTTTTTTTTATTTTTTTCTCTTTTTTTTCTTTTCTTTTCTTTTTTTTTTTTGGTTTTTTTTGGTTTTTTTTGGTTTTTTTTGGTTTTTTTTGGTTTTTAAGGAGGCGGAGGCACAAGAAGATGGACTAGATGTGAGGGGAAAGAATGGGACAGAGAGCTGGCAAGCGATGTCAAGGTTGGAACTCACATGGGCATCAGTTGTGGAGGCTTCCTCAGTGGCAGCTCCTTGCGTGCGACTAATAGATGTGTTACCTTGGGAGTAGGCTGCTCAAGCGGTAGCTACAAAGGTGGCTGAGAATAAGAGGTTGCATTAGTGAACGTCGTGGCATAGAATGTGAAGAAGAATGAAAACATATTCGCAGCTGCAAGAAAGGAGAAAGGAGTGAGACATAGAGGAGTGTGGAGGCAGCGAGACACCAATAAAACATGATTGAGAGGAGATCATGACTGCAACATGTGTGTTGATGTGCATGGAGCAAACGCTCATGCGGGAGGTAGGACGGGGGGGTGGAGGGGGGGGGGGGAGGGGGAGCCAATGTGAGAATGATTCAAAGCAACAAAAATGAGTGGCTAGCAATATGCTCTACTGCCAGCACCACGTGAGCTTGCCGCTCGTGTGTGGTGGGACGGATGAGCCACACCTGCTGGGTGGTGAACTAGTGAACTCTAAAGAAGTGAAATCATAGGTAGGTGTACGAGTAGAATGGAGTCCTCGGAAAGAACGGCTGTCATCTCAACCTGTGGGTAAAATCCCACAGGGTTTGCACTGGAGCATGACCCACCGACCAACATATCGTCGTAGGGCAGCATAGGGTAATATACTTCCTGCTCCGCTAATGTCATCAGATGGACCTGGATGGTCCATCCTCTTCCACTATAGCTAATCATTAATCAATCAACGGAAGGGGAAATCCTGATCTGGCAGATGTTTTCTCATGGGATTGTACCCAACTAAACACAGAAAACTTATTGTTTCTTCCCCTCATCATGTGGGTCACACAAAAATGTCTCTCAGCCGACATGTTGACTTCAAGGCTCCCTCACGGATGTCAATCTTGTACATGAGAGTGTAGCCAGTCTAGAGGTCATAGTGTGTTGAAAAAAAACGACACAACACAAACTTCCATGAGCATCACGTCAAGTGAGAAGTGGAAATTTGGAAGTTGCATCGCATCGTCCCTGAATAACTTGGTGGAACCACTAGGAACTCTCCCACGTGTCACTTATAGGTGGAAAGATCCGGTTAAGTTGCATATGATACGATGGTTGTTCTATGATGACCCCATCCTTTCCGCCGCTGCATGTACACAACATCATGGCCAAGGCGGACACTTTCACGCATCCAGTGGCCATCCACTAATGCCCTATGCTTGGCCAAACTTTTAGTCTTGGAAATGGCCAGCAATCGTTAGTGCTAAAGATATGGTTATGCTAAGTGAGACATCTGGAGCTATAGATCATGGTGTACAAGTGAAATGAAACTAGCACAAGATAATCCAATATTTTGTTATACTATTATCCCTTTAATCGTAACCTCCATTTTGTTTCAACATTCCTGAAGCATTTAGTGGCCATGTTGTTCATTTGTAAATCTGACATTGGCCCATCAGTCGGAAACACTTCAAGCAAGGCTGAGACACACAAGAACTCACTCAAAGCGTCCGGCACTTTACGATTAATGCATGGACACGATGATGGCACCTACCAGTTCAAGTTAAGATCTCGCTTCCTACAAGTTAGAAGCAAGGATTTTCCATGTGTTGTTGGTACATATCCATTTGCAAGTTCTCAGACACCATCCACGTCCTTCAACGGTAATGCAGTAACAATAGACCCTTCGCTGGGAAGCCTTCTACACTGAAGGATTGGAGGACCCTTCAGACGAAAGTCAAAAGATGCAAACCCTATAACAAGGATTGGATGTGCTCGGTTCACTCTTGTGCAAAAAGCTGAAGTGCATATACAGATTTCCACGGATTATAGCTCAGTATGACCGAGAGGCAAAAAGAAGACAGTTACAAGACAAGCATCCTTCACTGATTTATTTGCTTCTTTTAAGCACAATTATGTTCAATGTACAATCCCATCCTTTTTCAGGTTGGTCAACTTTGTGCACAAGGGAGCGTCCCCACCTTTGTTTACTAGTTTGATGTCCAGTGATTCATTCTGGCTCTCTTTTTCATAGAACATCGGCACACACAGGTCCATCCCTGCTTGGCTCTTGAACTTGCTTCCTCGAGGTTGAAAAAAAGAGGTCCTTGCCCTTCCTGTACAAGACAAGACAAAACTTATGAGCACATATTCATTCTGAGGGTGAGCTGCCAGTAAAACGCACTCTCAACTTAAAACCTCCATCTTTTTTTTTTTTTTTCGAAAAAAACAATACATCTAGGCTCTTTTTGAGTTCATGAGACTAGTGAACAAAACCAAACGCTTTCTCCACTTGTGCTAGGCGTGCATTTCTTGCGAAGGCTCTCTGACCCACCCTCCCACTGAGGTTCCCAACACCTCCACTATGACATACAACTCTGGTTGGAAGCGACAGGTCACCGGAGGAAACAAGACAAGTACGAGACCAGTTTGCCTCATCATACAGGCAGAGGCAACCAATGACAGAAGTTCCACAAGCACTCGCCACTCCCACAGGAAGGGTTGGGGTTTCCTGTCATCATCACAAAAACTCATCAGAAGCAAAGCAATAACTGTTGCTCTCAGTCCTTTGCAAAGCGCGTGATGGTGCAATGCCCACCCACCGGCCATTGGGGGATACCAAAGGGGAGCGATCATGTAGTTGCAGTGGCAGCACATGTGGAGATACAGGGCCAATCAGGATGCGGAGAAAGGAGAATGAAAACCGAGAGAAAATGCAGGTTCTGAAGAGGAATGGGATTTCGGGTGCCATATTGGGCGCCTGGAATGATTTGGGAACAGGGAGGATGAGTAGACATACAGAAAAGGACTGAATGTACAAAGAGTTCATCCCTCAACAACATATGAATTTCTAGAGTTTATTGCAAAGCATCTCAACTTGTAGATGTAGCACGCGGATGCAAGGAATGGTTTGGGGAGTGGGGAAGATGAGTACGTTAACACGCAGAAAGGAGCAAATCTGCCTACAGCTCACCTCTCACAATACACATGTGGGTCGCTGGTGTGGGACTACTCTTTCAGATATAGCACACGGATTCACAGTGTGGGTCCAAATTCCTCTTCCGCTACGGACGTATGTAGCCTGGTGAACATGGAGTGTGCGGCGAGAACGGTTGCGCTCAAGCTCCATGCCCAAGAAGACTCGAGCAGGTCCCAAGTCTTTCATCTTGTACGTGGACTGCAAGAGAGTTTTCACTGACTGGACAGCTGCCTGACTAGGCCATGCTATCATCAGGTCATCCATGTAGACAAGAACAGCGACGAACGGGGCAGAAGGTGGGCTGATAAAGAGTGATGGATCCACCGTACTGCGTTGGTAACCTCCTTTCTCAAGAGTAGACATGATCTCTTGGTTCTAGCACCGTGGCGATTGCTTCAAGCCATAGAGAGCCTTCCGCAGTCGCCACACTCGGTCAGTGCCATCGGAGAAGCCAGGTGGTTGAACCACGTAGATCTCCTCGTCCAGCCGTCCGTGGAGGAATGCATTGTTCACATCAATCTGCTCTAACTCCCGGTCGTGGTGAGCCACGAGACTCAACAGTGCTCTGGCACTAGTGTAAAGCCCAACCGGCACAAACATCTCATCGAAATCAACGCCGAGGACCTGGGGGTACCCCTTTGCCATGAGGCGTGCCTTCCACTTGTCGAGTGCACCGTTGGGCTTGTACTTGCGCCGAAAGACCCAACGGGCATCAATGGCTTTGCGCCCAGGCGGAAGATCGACAAGTTCATAGACCGCATGATCATCAAGGGCTTTGAGTTCATCACGCATTGCAGCCTCCCACTGCTGGGCGTCAGAGGCTGCACAGGCTTGACGCATAGTGGTCGGCTGAGGGGGCAAGGCAGTTGTGACTGACGTGGCGTGACACTCTGCAATGCTGCTCAAGACCGCAGCTTCCAAGGCCCGCTCATGCTCAGGGGCAAGAAGCGTGCAGCCGAGGGCGGAATTGGGATGGACAACCCCAATAGCCAAGCCCAGTGCGTCCATGCCGGTGGGGAGCACATGCGAGTGGGGTGGCTAAGACGCAAGCTGGGACGGGGGAGGGCATGCCGAGGTCGTGGAGGTGTGAGAGCGGTTGGGTAAGGCACAAAGACGCCCACCCCGGACGAAGGGTGAGATAGGGGCAGATCCAGCGGGGACATGCGGAGGCGGGTCATACACCCAGACAGGAGAGGCCGCGGGTGAAGAGGCAATAGGAGAAGTGCCCGGGGTAGACGGGACAGCGGGAGACAAGGCAGACTGGGCAGAGTCAGTGACCGGGGATGATGGTACGTCAGACGGGCTGGACGATACGTCAAAGGAAGAGGACGCAGAGGAGGTAGGAACAGGTCCGGACGACGAGGACTGCAACAAGGGTGATAGCTGCGATGCGCCAACAGGGACTGCCCGATTGGTAGGACCGACAGGGACTGCCGGACCGGCAGGACCGACATCCCCCCTCAGCCGAGAGAGAGGCAGGAGGGAAGAGTCAGGGGCAGACGTCTGATGTCCCGAAGGAAGACGGACTCAAAGAACAGAGCGTCGCGAGACTCGACGACACGCTGACAGACGGGGTCCCAAAAGTGCCAGGCTTTGGATTGCACGGAGACGCCAAGAAAGGGGCATAGACGACCGCGAGGGGACAGTTTCCCATCATGAAGATCCTCCGGAAGCCAGACAGAAGCAGTGCTACCCCAGACCCGAGCTAGGCGAAGATCAGCCCAATGACCATGCCAGTGCTCAAAGGGTGTGACAGTGCGAGGAAGGGGGCCGTGTGGAACACGGTTCCAGACCCACGTCATGTAGCACATTGCTTCAAAGGCAAAGAGCGGTGGCAGACCGGACTTAGACAGAAGGGTGCGGACACCGTCGGCAAGTGTCCGGTTCCAATGCTTAGATACACCGTTTTGCTGGGGTGTGTAAGGAGCCGACGTCTCTAGACACACCCCACGAGACTCAAGGAAACGAGCGATGGGACCAAGGAATTCACCACCACGGTCGCTGTGGAAGACACGCAGCGACCGCTGATAGGCAAGCACAGCCTGAACAAGCCATGACTCAATGACAGAACACACATCGCTTTTCTGACGAAGAGCAAACACCCAGCGGAAGCGAGAAAAATCATCGGTAAGGCACAAGACGTAGCAACCAATGTCACCAAGGAGGTCATGAGGCAAAGGCCCCATAACATCCGCATGAACACGATGCACAGGATGTATAGAGTGTGACTCAGAGGGAGAGAAAGGAGAGCGATGCATCTTCCCTTGTGCACAGTCAAGGCAGTCGGCAGGGCAAGGGGCAAGGAAGGTAGAGGGCAAGAGACCAAGAGCAGGCTGGAGACGCAGTATGCTGTGAATAGCATCGGTGTGGATATGACCAAGGCGACAATGCAAAAGACACACGAGGTCAGGAGTGAGAGAGGGTGCAACGTGAACAAGAGCGACACCGACGGTAGGAGCGGAGGGGGTGTGCAACGGTACACGATAGAGTTGTCCGCAGTTCACGCCACAAAGAATAGCACATTGAGTGGAACGAAAACAGACGTTGCCGACACCACGGCTAGCAGTAACGTCCATACCTTGATCATCCATAGATGGCACAGACAGCAAGCTGAGTTCCTGCGACGGCACATAAAGAACGTCAGGCAGGTACAGTGCACCACTCGGTCCAACAAAGCGCACGACGCCCACACCCTGAATAAGCAGCGGTTGCCCAAACCCAGTACGAACAAAGCGGACGGAACCAACGGGGCCTAACGAGACAAACGAGGAACGCATGGACGTCATGTGGTGGGTCACCCTTGAGTCAAGGACCCAGAGGCCACTAGACACACGCACGGAGGGGAGCACATTGGGCGTGGCAACAATGCCAACGGTGGACGGAGAAAATGTACAGAGGGAGGGACCACAAGGAAGAAAGTCGGTCTGCCAACGCTCAATCCACGGGACAGACGCACACAAGGCACCCAGGGCGTGACCGGGAGGATCCCCACGAAGGACACTATTAGTATCACACACAAGACCTCTAGCCATTGGTGCAACACTCTCACCTCCCTGATCGCGAAGGCGAAGGAGCTGGAGGAGGGACTCCTCAAGGTGGCGCTCTCGATCACCACGATCACAATCCACAGACGCCAGCGGAGTTGGAGTAGACGCGCCGGTGGAAGGGGGGAACCACGATGGAGCTGTGTAGGCTGATGACAGGGGGCCAGCATACGCAGGGGCGCCGTAAGGAGGTGGCCAGCACCAGGGATAGGGGGTAGGAGGCGGAGGAGAAGTCACACGAGAGGCGGCGTGAGCCTGAGCAAGGGTGGAGGGGCGCAATGAAACATCGACGCCAAAGGGCGCTGGTGCGAAGGAGTTGGAGGTGCAAGCCCAGTGAGCGCGCATAGCCCGGGCAAGGCGGAGGTCATTCGGAGGAGCTCGGCAAGTCCGAGCAGAGTGCTCAGTAGAGCCACAGCTCACACGACAGCGCCCGGAACCCACGAGGAATCAGAGGCACCCTTGTCCTTGCCCTTGCCCTTGCCCTTCCCCTTACCCTTTCCACGACCTTGGGAAGCGAAGGCAGAGGCAGGGGAGGACGAGGAAGGAGCGACTGAAGCAGAGGAAGTGGCAGAAGAAGAGGAGGGTACAACAGCAGTGGTAAGCGCAACAACACTTTGTTGGATCTGGAGGAGAGAGGGAGCCTTGGAGCAGCGAGCATGTGTGATTGGAAGGGCATCACTTGTGCTGAAGAATGGTTGTTCAATCACTCAAAATGATGGAGTACATATAGAGCTAGAGCTTGGGCAAGTCAGCCCTCTCACAAGCCACACCACTTAGCCATGGAGGCTAAGGCTCACACACTAGAGTCCATAATCTCACACAAGGAAGGAAATCAACCTAGCAATCAGGCTGACCACTCACACACGACCTAGAGAGCTACAAAATGCTCTCATGGCACACTCCTAGTGGTCACATAACCCACAATCCCATGGAGAATCGCCATGTGTCCATGGCTAGCACACAAGGATCTCACCTCACCTAAAAAGTAAGGAGAGGTACCTTCATCCTAGTCAGCACACTCTGACAAGGCAATCCTAAGACCAAGGACCTTTCTGGATATTTCTCTCATCAGGTCTTGACCCTGGACCTCTTGCCTTTTTCTTTTCTCAGGCTAAGGCATGGACCCATCGCCCATGGTCACCCGGATATCGGCGGTTGGTGACCCCGAAAACTTTGAAAATTCATATCTCCCAATCCGACCGTTGGATCGGCCTCAAACTTGGACCGTACACATTTTGCCACCTGATCTTTATAATAGTGAATTTGGATCGACGACCGGAGCAGGCATCTGGTAGTTTCCTGGAACTTGCTTCTGTGGACCTGAAACTGAGCCAGATGGCTCCTTTCCCAACAATCTCCCACTTTGCCGCAGTCAGAGTGGGCTTAGTCCACATGTTTTCATGCAGAACTGCTGCTTCTCACGGGTCACTGGCTTGGTGCAGAAATCAGCGACCTGCTTGTTGGTTGGAGTAAACTCCAACTTGATAGCACCCTCCTGCACCATATGCCTGATGAAGTGATATGCGATGTCAATGTGCTTGGTGCGTGCATGGTGCTCATGATTCTTGGCGAGTGTGATTGCGCTCTGATTGTCGACGTGCACAGGAACTGGAACTGTTGCACTCCCACTCATCTCTGCCATGAGACGCTGAAGCCAAATTGCTTCCTTGGCTCCAAAGGTGAGAGAGACGTACTCAGCTTCCGTGCTTGAGGTAGCCACGACCAACTGCCGCTTGCTACACCAGCTGATGGCCCCACCATTCATGAGGAAAACGTGTCCAGAGATGGACTTACGGTCCTCAGGGTTTGAAGCCCAATCTGCATTTGTGTAGCCGATGATGCTTTTGTTGTTCCCGTTGTAGGTGATGCCGATGTTGATGGTTCCAGCAAGGTAGCGGAAGATCTGCTTCACTGCCTTCTGGTGCTCAGGTCCGGGGTTTGCCATGTGCTGGCTCACAGCGCTAACAGCCTGTGCGAGGTTATGCCTGGTTGCCACCATCAGGTACATGAGGCTGCCGACGGCGCTCTGGTACTTCTGCCGCTCAGCTGCATTTGCTTCTCCATTGAAGCTCACGAGGTACTGCCGCGTCTCCAACGGCGTGCCGATGGGTTTTGCCTGTGCCATGCCAAACCGCTGCAAAACATCCTTGATGTAGCGGCTGTGCTGCAGCGAGAGAGAGCGTGACTTGCGGTCACGCGTGATCTCGATACCGAGGAAGTATGACTCCTCCCCGAGATCAGACATCTAGAAGTGCTCCTACATGGCTTCCTTGAACTCTTGCAGTGCAGACATGCTGTTGGAAAGGAGGAGCATGTCATCCACATAGACAATGATGATGAGGATCTCATGCTCATGCTGCGAGCGATACACGCTGTAGTCACACTCGCTGCGCTCAAACCCCATGCACTGCAACGCCACATCCAACTTCTGGCTCCAAGCACGCGACGCTTGCTTGAGGCCGTACAACGACTTTTGTAGCTTGCAAACCAGGTGCTCTTGGCCATCCATGACGAACCCCTCCGGCTGCTCCATGTAGATCTCCTCCTCCAAGTCACCATTCAAGAATGCCGTCTTCACATCCATGTGGTGAACCTCGAAGTCCTCAGCTGCTGCATAATAAAGGAGCGTGCGCATAGAGGCAAACTTTGCAACAGGGGCAAAAATTTCTGTGAAGTCGATACCCTCCTGCTGCGAGTAGCCCTTGGCGACCAGCCTCGCCTTGTACTTTTCCAGGTTACCATCTGCTCCCCGCTTCTTCTTGAACACCCACTTGCACTTGATCACCTTACGTCCAGGTGGACGCTCAGTCAGCTCCCACGTGCCGTTGTCTAGCTGCGACTGTATCTCCTGCTACACGGCTTGCGCCCAATCTACTGCATCCGGTGCACCCATGGCCTCCTTGTATGACGTTGGCTCATCTGAATCTGCTGCAACTGCGACGTTCATCTATTCTGGTTTCTGCAGCATCCAGAAATGGCCGCGCTCACCAGGCTTGTAACGCACCCTAAGAGGGTACCTGCGACCTGGTGCTGGAGCGTTAGCAGGCGGCAAGCGCGGTACTGCTGGCACAACTACTTCTGCTGGTGGTGCTACATCTCCCTCCTCTACTTCTATCGATGAGGCTGCTGTATCTTCTGCATCAGACATGGGAGAGTAGAGTGATTCTCCCACTGTTAGAGGAAAGGAAAGATCGGGAGAGACTGCGTCAGGAAGGATTTCTACTCCCACTGTCTCGTCAGTTGCTGGTTCTGCTGCCTCTTCACAGAAAATGTTGGTGCGGATGACGCTGCTCTCGTTAAAGATGACATCTCTGGAGATGATGACGTGGCCTGTATGCCTCTCGTAGAGGCGATAGGCCTTGCTTGCCACGTCGTAGCCAATCATCAACATCTGCGCACTCTTTGCGTCCCATTTTTGTCGCTTCTCCTTGGACACGTGCATGTGCGCCAGGCTGCCAAATGCTCGAAGATGACCCACGCTCGGTTTCTTGCCGAACCACGCCTCGTACCGCGTCATCTGCTCCAGCTCCTTAGTTGGACTACGGTTCTTGATGTAGACCGCAGTGCTCACGGCTTCAGCCCAAAAGTCGTACGTCAGCCGAGCCGCGTGCAGCATGGAGCGCGCCGACTCCACAATGGTACGGTTGGCGCATTTTGCTATACCGTTCTGCTGCGGCGAGTACGGCGCGGTATGCTGCGCCTTGATGCCAGCTGCTGCGAGGTAGTCCTGAAACTCCTTGCTTAGGTACTCTCCACCACGGTCGCTGCGCAGCGCCTTGATCTTCTTGCCAGTCTGGTTCTCCACCATGGCCTTGAACTCCTTGAACCTGTCAAAGCACTGGTCCTTGGAAGGAAGTACACAGCAGTTTAACGGCTGAAATCATCAATGAAGGTCAGGAAATACCTAGAGCCTCCAAAGCTTTGGGTCTGCATCTGTCTGCATAAGTCCGTGTGGACCAGCTCCAACACCTCAATTGCACGCTCCCCTGCTCCAGAGAACGCCTCACAGTGCTGCTTCCCCTCCAAACAACCGATGCATAACTGCTGCTCAAAGTTAGAGATGGTAGGCAGGTTACGCACCATCTGTTTTGCTTGAAGCTGCTGCAAGGTGCGCATGTCGATGTGGCCGTAGCGCGCATGCCAGATCTCGCCATCTGTCGCCTGCACCACTACTGCAAGACTCGGCTCACGCGGGATCTTGGTCGCCCCCAGCAGGCAGTACATGTCGCCCTCCTTCACAGACCTGGCCAACTCCTCTCCTGTATCCTTGTTGAGGATGTAGCCATAGTCATCATCGAAGACGACGCGCAGTCTTGTGTTTGTAACCGAGGAGACTGAGAGGAGGTTGAATGCAGCATCAGGTACATACAGCACGCCATGGACCACTCCCACTTCAATGCTACGTGGGGTCTCCAACCACATCTCCACAATCCCAATCCCCTCAGCATACACCACCCGATCATCACCCATAGCGATAGGACGGGGAGGGATGGACAACAGCTGTGTAAACCACTCCTTGTGATGTGTGAGGCTCTTGTTACATCCTGAGTCCTTGTACCATGCGAGATCCGCCTTCTCCACTTGCGACAAGTCAGACTTCGCCATGAAGAGACGGTCGCGCACCTCCTTGGCCACATTCATGTTGCCAAAGTGGCGCACACCAGCCTGGTTTTGCTGCTGCTGCTGCTGACGCTATTGTGACTGCTGCTGTTGCTGCTGCTGATTTTGCTGCTGCTACTGCGATGACTGCTCCTGCTGCTGCTCCTTCTGGTCCCTCTTGAGCTTGAAACACTCCTTTTTGTAGTGTCCCTCTTTCTGGCAATAGTGGCATTTGCCTTTCTTTCTGCCTTTCTGCTGCCCAGACTGCTGCTCCTGCTACTGGTTGCGTGAGCTTGTGGCCACAAAAGCTGGTTCACTGCTCCCACCGCCATTGCGCTTAGCTGCATTGCGACGCAATTCCCCCCGAGCTAGGTGTGTGCAGATGAAGTCGAGGTCGAGAGTTGGCTGGCACTCCACCGTCTCTCGCACCGTGTTGTAGCTGGTTGGGAGTCCCCTCAGCAAGAGGAGGATGAAGCGCGTCTCTTCCACAGGGTTGCCGGCCGCTCTCAGCTGCTTCGCTAGCTCCTTTGCCCTGTCCAAGTACGCCTCCATCCCTTCACCACCCTGCATTTTCAGCGCCATCATCTTTTCCTCCAAAATCATGAGGAATGCAGGATCCTTGCTCTCATACTTCTTGGACAACGTGTCCCACCCCTCCTTTGCAGTAGCCTTGTCACTCACGTACTGAAGATGCGGGTTGGAGATGGTGTTGACAAGCAACCTTTAGGCCTGCCTGTCCTTCTTCTTCCACTCCTCATACGCCGCTGGTACAACTGCAGAAGAACCCGCATCAGCCGCACCCTTTTGCGGAGTCTTCCCCGCCACCACGTGCGTTGCGGTGATGCCTTTTGTGTGTGGAACTGGAGCCGGCTCGTCGCCGCTCACCACCTCCCACAAGCCCCTCTCCTCCAAAAGGAGGCGGGTACGGATCTTCCAAAACGTGAAGTTGGCGCGTCCCTCCAGCCTCTCCAAAGGCTGGGCTGCTGTCACAACGCCAGTTGCTGCCATTTTGAGCCTTGGTGATGCTCAGCGCGGCCCTTGGATGGCGGCGCTACCCCTCCTTCTGCTGCTCCTTCTGCCAGAAATCTGTTTGACAGAAAATGGACTGTAGATGCCAGCAGACTGGGAATTTTGAAAATTCGAGCCCACCACTGGAAAATTCAGCTCAAAACCTTTCAGATCAACCCATAAAACAGGGTCATCAACAGGGGATTTTAAAAGATATGCCCTCTTGAAAACAGGGTGTGCTTCTGCTCCTACTCCAACTCAGACCAGCCAGCTTGTAAACGACGTTTCTCCCGAAACAAATCGATGGAATGCAAATATTTTTGAACAAATGGAAATCTTAGGAAAAATACTACAATTTGCATGTGCCACTTTTTAAATGTGACGAAGAAACAAGAGAGTTACGGTCATCACAAGGTGACAGTCTTACTCACAGAGAAGAGTGTAGCCCTGGCAGACCTCGTTTTGAGCATAACTCTCAATCGGACCGTTGGATCTTTGCAATCTTGAGCTCCTTGGAAAGCTTGTCTCTTGAAGTTGAAGACCTTTGGACGATTGTCAAATCTGGTGAAGGTTTCACCCCAACCCGTCACTCTCAAAGTGACAGCCTGTGCTCGCTGAAAGTGGCAGAACTTGGCTCTGATACCAAATGTTGGATCTGGAGGAGAGAGGGAGCCTTGGAGCAGCGAGCATGTGTGATTGGAAGGGCATCACTTGTGCTGAAGAACGGTTGTTAAATCACTCAAAATGATGGAGTACATATAGAGCTAGAGCTTGGGCAAGTCAGCCCTCTCACAAGCCACACCACTTAGTCATGGAGGCTAAGGCTCACACACTAGAGTCCATAATCTCACACAAGGGAGGAAATCAACCTAGCAAT
>SZWC01014343.1:38720-58504 GCA_023375785.1 Penium margaritaceum | reverse complement strand
ACACACACACACACACACTCATCTGCTATCCATCTAGGGTCTCCCTGGACACTGGCACAGCCCACCAAGTGTCTGGGTCTCGACCATGAGAGGAGGGATGCACATGTGCACAAACCAGTGTAATGCCTGTCACACACATGTCAAGCAACAAGATGGTCTCCTCGTGACACTGGCGGTACCAGGGCCCGGGTCTCGACCACTACGAGCAATCCAACACAATAGTATCATCATCCAAACACAGGATCATGGGGGGATCTCCTCGTAACACGGGTGCAATGCACCACGTGTCCGGGTCTCGACCAACAGCTCGCATGCACATGCCACACACACTATAGTCATACACAAAACACACGATCACATGGTCTCCTCGTGACACTGGTACAACGTACTAAGTGTCCGGGTCTCGACCAACAGGGTGCTGCCATGTACATGCAGTTGTGCAGGCACGCAGCATGAGCCACATGCGGGATGCTGTAGATGCTCACAACAGAGCATGGACCTCCCCATGCATCTCCCATGACGTCGCGTTAGGTCGAGGTCCACACAAAAAGACTTGCGTTTCACGATTGAATTTGCTCACTTGAACTTGGGCGAGCGAATCCATGCTCACCCATGGTTAGACCCTTTCGACAACAACATGACACCCGCGCTTAGTGTGGCCAAACCATCGCCTCGGTGGTGGCTAACCCCAGCCCACAACTCGCGATTAGAAAATTCAAGGAATTGAACACCTTGTACTCCATGTCACTTGTGTTACATCGGTGCAGGTGCCTACGGAACTCTTTTTCATGTGGTATGTGGAAGTCACGCCACCGACCTCAACCCACTAACGTTGACCATCAAAGGTAATTCCAGCAAATGGCCGTGACCATTGAGTGAGGGGGTTCCCAAGAAACTCCGCAGGTTGCCGTCACTTGAGGTGGGCAACTCCCTCCCTCGCAATCGGTTCAGCGACGATCATTGACTGTTGCTCTTTTGGCCCCTGGTGAAAATTGAATTGATCCGCGATCCTGCTTCTTTTTTCGCCACATTTGGGACCAATGATTTCCTAACTCACAACCTGTACAAGGAACCCTAAAGGGGTGAATTCCCGGATTTGGAAACGGTTCCTTGCAAAGCATTGGAATGCAACGGCAAAAATCCCCCTTCCTACGAGGGTTGGGGCGAACTGCCACGATGCAACACAATTCATCCAAGATTATTCAGTTTGACGTCGACATTTCATCAACTCATGCAACTTGCAGGCTTGTCATTCCTTGTAGTAATCAATCCATAGTTTTCCGAAACAACCCTAGAGGAATTTTACTACATTGTCTATCACTTCTGCTTAAAAATGATCAGACCACACACCTCATTCTACAATTACAATGGGTGTGAATCCAACTCCATCACGGAAGTCGTCGTCGAAGTTCGCAAAATGGCATCCAGAGTTTGTAATAGGTGAGAAGATGCAAGGAAACTTCCTAGCAACACTCACGTTGACCAGGCGTCAGTGCCTGATCAGACGGTGACGATAGTCATAAGTCGTGCACTCAACGGCAAGAGTTTGGCTAGGGGACACAAGGCAAAGTGTCTGAATGCTTCAATAGCATTTGCAGAGAGAGATAACAAATGACAGGTCCATGGCTCAAATACCTGCCGCGGCGCACAGCGGATGTCGCACGCGGCGATCCAAGAGCTGTCCTAAATCCGGCCCAAAACCACAGTTTTGGCCGTAACTCTGCGCACACATGTCAGAATGCTACGCCGTCTGAACCTAGACGTGCAAGATCGGAAGACGGACGCTACAACTGGTCACATGCATGCATCCAACATCAGACGGTGAACACACAATGCAAAAACATGCAAATTGGGCTCATGGCCAGTCTGCCGAAAAGACTCCTGCAGGCTGTAGAAAAACAGCAGGGAGTCCCGGCAGTGTCTGGGGCTCTGGAACGGTAGTCGGCCGGCTCCAAGCTGGTAGTCCGCCACCCGTCGTCCCTCCGATGTCACCAGGGCCCGCCTCAGGGATCTGCATGAGTATGGACACGACCGAGTGGTCACAGTAGACTGTACAAGAACGTCACAAATCACAACACTCCCCCATGACCCAATGGTACGCATGTCCATACACGTGCAGCACTGGGACAAGTACAATAGTGAGTGTGAAACAGGTGAGACACAGACACACATCCCACACTCAGCCACCCTCAGGCATGGGGCGAAGCCCAACAGAACGAATGGCCACCAGGAACTTTCCGCGAGCTAGTGCCTTCGTCAAGAAATCAGCACGCTGCATGTCAGTGCCAACCCACATGACGGAGATCACGTGTCGCTCCACCAGATCACGCACAAAGTGATGCTCAACCGCAATGTGCTTCGTGCGAGCGTGAAAGACACCGGAGTTCTCCGCAATGGCGAGAGCACTCTGGTTGTCGCAACGAAGCACAATGGCGGGTANGACACACATCCCACACTCAACCACCCTCAGGCATGGGGCGAAGCCCAACAGAACGAATGGCCACCAGGAACTTTCCGCGAGCTAGTGCCTTCGTCAAGAAATCAGCACGCTGCATGTCAGTGCCAACCCACATGACGGAGATCACGTGTCGCTCCACCAGATCACGCACAAAGTGATGCTCAACCGCAATGTGCTTCGTGCGAGCGTGAAAGACACCGGAGTTCTCCGCAATGGTGAGAGCACTCTGGTTGTCGCAACGAAGCATTATGGCGGGTACTGACTGACCAAGCTTAAGAAACAGGCGCTGCAGCCATATCGCCTCAGCAGCCCCTGCGTCCAAAGCAACGTACTCTGCCTCCGACGAGCTACGTGCGATGTAGCTCTGCTTCCCGCTACGCCAAGACGGAGCGGTACCACCGAGCAGAAACACGTAGCCAATACGGCTGCGTCCATCTGGGCTCCAAGCCCAGTCGCTGTCAGTGTAGCCGTCAAGGACCATCGAACACTGCCGACGAAAGCAGAGTCCGAGGTACCGCGTGGAGACCACGTACCGCACCACTCGCACAGCCGCGTGAAGGGCTCTGGCACTAGGACTGCCTACAGGATGAAGGACCTCGGTCTTGCATCGGTGTTTCTTGGTATGGAGATCGTGCGAGATCGCAGGCGTCGGACACTGTTGCTGCATCAGGCCCGATACGAACGAGTCGTGGGGGAGCGTTATAGCGATCTCCTTGGTGCAGTGCCCACCGCTTCCACACCCCTTACACCCGATGGGCAGGATGCCCTGAAGGTGGATGATCCCACACAACTGGGGGAGACAGTGGATGTGACCTTGTACCTCCGTCTCATCGGATCTCTGATGTACCTGGCCACTACCACACGTCCTGACATCACTTTTGCTGTCAACCTCCTCGCTCAGTTCTCGCAGTCGAAGGACAGCCTTGGCCTCCTTCACGGCCTCCAGGGACGGAGACGCGATCAGAAGGTCATCGACATAGACCAGGATGGCAGTGAACCGCTCGGGTGTCGGTAGGATGAAGAGACAGGGATCTGCCTCGCTCTGTACATATCCCGCACGAGTCAAAGTGCCGGTGATCTCCCGGTTCCAACACCGCGGAGACTGCTTGAGGCTGTACAAGGACTTGTGCAAGCGCCAGACCTTGTCACCGTCCTCAAAGCCTGGTGGCTGAGCCACATAAATCTCCTCATCCAGAGAGCCATGGAGGAACGCATTGTTCACATCCATCTAGTGCAGTTCCCAGTCATGCTGAGCCACTACACTGAACAGAGCTCGAGCTAAGGTCATGCGGCCGACAGGGGCAAAGGTGTTAGTGTAATCGACGCCCTCAGTCTGAGAGTACCCCTTGACGACCAAGCGGGCCTTGTAGCGTTCCAGTGAGCCATCTGGCTTCACTTTCTTGCAAAAGATCCACTTGACCTGAATAGCCTTCCTCCCAGGCAGAAGGTCGACAAGCTCGTAGACTCTATGCTCTCGGATAGCGCGAAGCTCATCCTCGCAGGCAGCTCGCCAAGCGTTAGCATCCTGTGATGAGAGAGCTTCCCTCAGGGTGCCCGGGTCGGGCGCCACAGAGGGAGAGCTCTGCGTGGCAAGGGCACACACCTCGGTGCTAGGCGTGACGACCACAATATCAGCTGCTGCATAACAAGCGATATGGAACTCGCGAGTGATGAGATCGTGCCCTACGGGGCACGCTGGATGTACCTCTGTGAGCTCAGTGGGGACACTCAGGCCTAGGGCCTTTGTGCCGGGGTCACCACTCGCGATGCTGCGAGAGGGACGCCTGGGTGCAGGGCCCGACGCTCGCTGAGCTCCGGAATCCAGTGGTCGAAGATGGCCACCAGGCTCACGGGAGTATCCTGAGCTCGAGGGGCGCAGCTCAGGCTCAGGGACAGGCACGACCACAACTGGTGGGGGATGAGGCAAGGCAGCCGGTGATGCCGTGCGAGGAGACGCGTGTGTGGGGGACATGGGACTGGATGTGACAGCAGGAGCAGGCAAGACTGGACCTGACATAGAGGCAGGAGTGCCGGCTGACGCAGGTGCTGGCACGGAAGTAGGCGCGGGAGCTGAAGCAGGGATACAGGCTATGGGATGTGAAACGGGCTATACGGGCGAGGTCTCTGGACCGACAGCGATTATCGCCGGGTCATCAAGGGCCAGAGACCGAGAGGTAAAGGGGGCTCGAACGGACACATCAGCCTGATGAGAGGTGCAAGGTTTCGTAGAAGTCTCCCCCATCCGCCGAGAACCCTCACCGGTAGGAACATGGGTGGTAGAGAGTGCTGTTGCAGGTCACGGTAGGTGAGGGACTCGAAAAAGAGCGCGTCGCGGGACTCAATGACGCGACAACGAGTAGGGTCCCAGAATCGCCAAGCCTTCGACCGCGGGGAAATGCCTACGAAGGCACACAAGCGGCCGCGAGGTGAGACCTTGGACCCCTGCTAGTCCTCGGTGTACCACACGGAGGCCAGGGATCCCCAGACGCGAGCGAGACAAAGGTCAGCATGATGGCCAAACCAGAGCTCATGGACTGGCAAGGACTGACCAGAGCCTGTACGTACAGAACGGACAGCTGTGACAGGACCGAGAACAAGAAAATCACTACTACGACACGTCATGTGATGAGTGGCACCAGAATCGATGATCCAGGTGCCACCGGAGTCACAACTGGTGGAAGTCACTGTACAATGGGCAACGGAACACTCGGAATCAGAGGGAAGCTGAGCCGTCAGTGTGGAGGAACAACGCAGGACACAAAGATGAGACTCATGAACCCAATCGGTGCAGTCAGGCCCATCATCATCACATGCTGACTGTGCTCCCCCACACGTGTCATCACGAGTCACAGGAACGGACGGACAGACAGTCTGTGGACCACCCGACGATGACAACACACTTTCACCTCCCTGAAAGTGGAGCGCCAGAAGGTGTCGGAGCTCAGCCATGGTGCGGTCGCGTGGGTTCGGGTCGCTGCTACTCGCCGGTGAAGAAGCGAGAACAGCTGCAGTCATGGTCGCCACGCGTCCGGAGGATGATGAGGAGGACGTGTTGGACGTGGAATGGAGGACGTGTGCAGCCTTGAGCCCACGAGTAATCCGCGCCCAGTCAAGCGGCTGCTGGCACTCGATGTAGCGATGGGCACCTCCACAGTTGTAGCAGTGAACAGAACGTCCATTGCTACCACTGGAGGGCGACTGCTGCTATGACTGCTGCTGACCTGATCCACGCTTCCCCTTCTTCTTCTTCCCCTAAGCTGCTACTACAACACCCTGTGTCTGAGTGGGTGTGGGGGGGGCCGAAGAGGAGGAGGAAGACGAGGATGTGATGGAGGATGAAGAAGGAGACTGCAGGAGGGAAGATGGTGGTGATGCAATGACTGCTGTAGCAAGGGAAGTCTCCTGATGGGCCACGGCTGCCTCGCGGGCGGAAGTCACCTGAAGGAAGAACTGATGTGCCCAAGGGAGAAGCTGCAGAGTGGCTGAAAAGGGCTCGAGGACAACGTCATTGTACCGTATGAAGATGTCAGTATACTCAAGGCAAACTCCGAGCATCATCGTACGGAGCGCCCACAGCTGTGTGCCTCCGGAGGTCCCAAGGCGCGTGTAGATGCACATGGCGTGTCGCCTGTAATCGGCTGCATGGTCTGCAGGCCCCTGACGGAGAGAGTGGAAGGCACGAATGTGTGCTGCACGGGTGGCGTGCGTCTCTGCGGCCAGTAGGGATAAGACCAGATCCCAACCTCCGCGGGGATCGGCGCCGGTGCCTGTGCCGGGCTCGCCAAGGAAAGGGCGGAAGTCGACGACGGTCTCGCGTGGCATGGCATAGAGGAGTCCGCGCATCGCCCTGGCTGCTGTCAGCACTTGCGCTGGGTCTGTAGGCTGATACGAGCTGTGGTAGTAGGGCCACACGCCCTCTGAGGTAGCCCAAACCTGAAAGAGGATCTCCCAGCAGTCGAAGCTGTCCTCAGTGATGTACCGTGGAGGTGGTGTCTCAAAGTCCTTGGGTTGCCGCTCCGTGGGGAAAGCAACCACACGCCGAGGGGGACGAGGGACGGGGAAGACTCATGGAAGGGGATAGTCACCGGGATAGTCGGGTGATGATCGCACCATAGGAATCCGAGGAGATCTGGTGCCCGTCTGCAACTGACAGAGGCGCTCCTGAAGAACTCGAATCTCATGATCCGGGGAGTCGTCCGTCATGCCTGGCATGAATGGATCATCATCCAGGAGGTCAAAAGGTGGTGGGTCAGGTCGAGCGCCTGTAACAGGTGCCTGAGCCGACTGTGTAGAGACCGCGACGCCGGCAGCTCCCTCGGAAACCTGCAGTGGGACTGTGGACTGGCCACGCAGAAGCCCAGTCAGCGTACGTATGGCATCAGTCTGCTCCCGCTGTAGGCGACGCATCTCAGCCTGCTGGCTCCGCAAGTCCTCAATGGCCTGCGAGCGTGCGCTCAGGACCCCAGAAGAGGAGGAGGAGGGATCACCTGTCGCCTTCCCCTTGTTGTCCGACGAGTCCATGTCGCCTCTCAGTATGGTTCGACAGATCAAGTTTGTCGGATTGCAAAAGCGTCAGTGTTTCACGAGGAGTTCAGACGCTGGCAATTTTTTACTGCCAGCCAAAAATTTGGCTAAGTGTGGTGCTGACATCAGCAGGTGGTTGCTGACGTCAGCACGACCTGATGACGTCAGCAAGCAAAAATACTGACATCAGCTCGATTCCCCTTTTTTCTCACGGTTCTACGCGCGCGTGCAGCCGCTCTGTGGCGGCTGCGCGGACGCTGCGCAACAGCTTCCGCACAGCTGCTGCTGCAGCTGTGCTGTCAGCTGTAGCAGCAGCTGCGTGGCTGCGTGCGCAGCGGTGGCAGCAGCTGCTGCGCAATGCCGCTGTTGCTGCTGCGCGCTGCGATTGCTGCTCGCTGCCGCCGCCGCGCCCTGCTGCTGCTGTTGCTGCTGCGCTGTTGTTGCTGTAGCTGCTACTGCTCTGCTGCTGCCGCCACGGCTGCCGCTGCTGCTGCTGCGCTGCTGTTGCTGCCGCTGCTGCTGCTCTGCTGCTGCCGCCGCTCACTGCTATTACAGCGGCCGCCGCTGCGGCTGCGGACGGCGGCTGTACTCGCTGCAGCCGCCACGCGCTGCTGTAGCTGCTGCTACGGCGCTGCTGCTGCCGTTGCTGCTATTGTTGCTCTGCTGCTATGCTGCTGCTGGCACGGTGGCAACGCCGCTGCTACGGTCTCACGTGATGGGTGTGGGTTGCGTCGACGATGACCGGCTGTCTTCGACAGGCCCCAGTGGATCTGCTGCAGCGGTGACTCTCACTACTGCTGCTTTGTTGCGTCTCTGCTGCGCAGCTCAGCGAGAACTGTCTCACTACTCTGATACCATGAGAAGATGCAAGGAAGCTTCCTCATAACACTCCCGTTGACCAGGCGTCAGTGCCTGATCAGACGGTGACGATAGTCATAAGTCGTGCACTCAACGGCAAGAGTTTGGCTAGGGGACACAAGGCAAAGTGTCTGAATGCTTCAATAGCATTTGCAGAGAGAGATAACAAATGACAGGTCCATGGCCTAAATACCTGCCGCGGCGCACAGCGGGTGTCGCACGCGGCGGTCCAAGAGCTGTCCTAAAACCGGCCCAAAACCACTGTTTTGGCCATAACTCTGCGCACACATNTGAGAAGATGCAAGGAAGCTTCCTAGCAACACTCCCGTTGACCAGGCGTCAGTGCCTGATCAGACGGTGACGATAGTCATAAGTCGTGCACTCAACGGCAAGAGTTTGGCTAGGGGACACAAGGCAAAGTGTCTGAATGCTTCAATAGCATTTGCAGAGAGAGATAACAAATGACAGGTCCATGGCCTAAATACCTGCCGCGGCGCACAGCGGGTGTCGCACGCGGCGGTCCAAGAGCTGTCCTAAAACCGGCCCAAAACCACAGTTTTGGCCATAACTCTGTGCACACATGTCAGAATGCTACGCCGTCTGAACCTAGACGTGCAGGATCGCAAGACAGACACTACGACTGGTCACATGCATGCATCCAACATCAGACGGGGAACACACAATGCAA
This sequence comes from Penium margaritaceum, assembly GCA_023375785.1. Lineage (NCBI taxonomy): Eukaryota > Viridiplantae > Streptophyta > Zygnematophyceae > Desmidiales > Peniaceae > Penium > Penium margaritaceum. The sequence continues at coordinate 49,976 of SZWC01014343.1, read as the reverse complement.
AAACATGCAAATTGGGCTCATGGCCAGTCCGCCGAAAAGACTCCTGCAGGCTGCAGAAAAACATCAGGGAGTCCCGCTAGTGTCCGGGGCTCTGGAACGGTAGTCGACCGACTCCAAGCTGGTAGTCCGCCGCCCGTCGTCCCTCCGATGTCACCAGGGCCCGCCTCAGGTATCTGCACGAGTATGGACACGGCCGAGTGGTCACAGTAGACTGTACAAGAACGTCACAAATCACAACAAGAGGCACTTTCCCCTCTGTCTTCCTTTGGAGTCGATGGTCATGAATTACCCATACAGGGAGACTCGAATACTTCAAGTCTCTGGAGGCCTGTTTCCTTCACCTCATCCCCTTGTTTCGGGTCCCAAATGAGGGGGTATTACCTCGAACTCATGGATGCGCACAAGCTCTCATTTAACAAGATTCAAATTTCACACCAAACAAGCTTGAGTTATTTCCTGGCGCACGAGGAAAAAATTATCACATGCAAGGCATGCTGAACGAAATTTGCGCTAGCACATATTCTCTCGCATGCGCAATCTCTAGCTCGCTCTCTCTTCGTCTCCCGCATCCGATGAGACGAGGAGGAGAGGGAAAGGTCAAGGGATCGAGGCCAAAGGCCGCGGCCCTCAAGGCCTCGTGACCTCTTGGCTGCCGATCGAGTGACCAGCTCGATTAGCGGCTAGACAGTGGCTGGCTTATGGAGTGTCTCTTGACCGACCACCTACTGTCCAACCGACCGGTTGCCAGCTAGTGGCCAGCGAGTGGCTATCCACCGGCCGGCCCTCGCTTTGGCAAGGGCGGTCACCGCCCATCTTGCTATTGCGAGATGGGAGGGCCTAACCAACCCCTCCGCTACAGTCCTCCCCACTTACCATGAATTGTCTTTATTCATAACAACCATGCAAGAGGACCAGGTATGACGTCATCAACGTTGTGAAATGAGATTACTCATTTCAACCACCATCTAGACATGGATGCATGCACCTTACTCTGTCCTAAGCTAAAGCTTGTCGGTCAGCATGGCTGGTGGCCGTCCCCTTCAAGTTGGCTTGTTTGCATGCCAACTTGAAGGGAATGTTGGACATCCCCAATCTCCTGTGGTCGTTGTCCATGAATGCCACCCCGCCAGAATATATTCACTAGTTCTGCATTCAGGTGGTGCCTCCTACTACGCGTCGACATGTGAACGTGGCAAATTGCTAGCTCATCTCAGTATTTGCTGACGACACCAATTGACAAGTGAGATCCAAGCTCTTATGAGTTGTTTTCAGGTCCATATCCAGCTTAACGAACGAGGTATTCCTTAGTAACCCAGCGCCAAAGTGTATAGTCTCCATGTTGGAATGGACGAAGACCTCATATTATTCATCAGTAGCAAGGAATACTTGTGGTGGCTGAACAAATCCTTGTCTCGTGTTTGTATGCAAGAGGTTTTCATGAAGAAAATATTGTATCTTCGTACTTGAAGAGGCAACAATCGGTATACCAGTAGCCCGAAGCATGCAACAATGGGAAAAGACCCAATCTACTTTGATGAAAGTTATTTTGTCCCGTGCGACTTCAACCGAATGTTGTTGTGTCCCACTCCTCGCAACTGAAGAGAAGACCACTGGATGCGGACCACTCTTCAACACGAACGGTGTGAACTACATGGACTCGTTCACTGCAACCTTTGTCGGTGCCTGACATTCATCGCAGTCATTCATATCGGTGTTCACGTACTCGCAAAGCATGTGCTCTAGAGTGCAATTCATGCGCTATGCTGGTCCGTATATGTGATGGTGAGAATGCCATTGACATTCAAGGCTCGCAAGCGACGTACTCGTACATCTTTTTTCATAACCATTTGGCATAATTTCTATCTTGATCGATGATGATGCACAACAACAATTCATGGTCTTTCACAACACTTATAAAAAGGAGACGAGAAGTCTCCTCTTTGTTCACGTCAATGGTTGTACGAATAAAACATGTCATCTCTGTTAGAAGATCCACAACCACTAGCATTGCATTGTGGTCACAGGCTATTTGCAAAAGACCAATGACAAAGTCCAAGCTGACGCACTCTCATGGAGTCCCAAGGATAGGAAGTTTCTGGAGGAACCCAACATGCCTTTGTTAAAATCATTACTCCAAAGTCACGGACCTCATGTCATGCAATGATTTTGGACATTGACAAACCATCCAACCCTCTAGTAGTGGTCCGGGAGTGTCTTTCATGTCTTTTCTGATCCCACACGATCTGTTACCGATGGTTTGTACAATGTGAACATATTCTTCACCCAAAGATCTCCTGAGCATGAGTCAAGCACACCGACATGTTCTCTATGCTTGTAGATTCCCACAGCCTCCACCAATGTGTACTTGTCAAGATGTTGAGGGTAGAAAAACCAAGATATCACATAGTATCCCATCCGGATCCTATTTAAAAATCTGTTGTTGTGGATAAATCTCAAGGTTGTTGCCATAGTGGTAACGTGGGTTTGGTGTATGTACTGTAGCAAGTGTAATAGCCATAAAACAGAACCGTCTTTGGTGGTACCAAGCTTGGTGGTTGTTTCATCCCCATAGGCTGTCGGCTCTCTGTATTGGCCATGTCAATGTAACATGGTCATCATTCGCACGTGAACGAGGATTGGCTCAGATATTAACGATGAAGTGCATGTTTTTTTGACATGCTATGTTGCATTTGTAAGAAAACCAACGTGTTGTGATTGGTCACGACCATCACGCCCCCCTCACCGCCCTATATGTAAAAGCACCATATCTTTGTACCACAACGAGCAGCTCCTATTTACAAGTGGTGGATTGTGTCTTTGTAGGGATAAGCTTCAATTGCTCATATGCAGCCGGGTGACCGTTCTACACGAGGACTGCTCAGATTCCTACTACAAATACAACACCTTGCACATCTGACGGTGATTATGGATCCGAAAGAGCTAATACGAGCTCCGTGGTTGACTTTAAGAAGATTGTTCTCATAGTCCGTTGTCCATTCGTAATACACGTATTTTTGTATGAGCCTTGTTAGTGGACTTCCAAGGTTATATACCCTTGTATAGACTATACAAAGTATTTTTTAAGGTCGAGGAAAGACCTAAACTACCCAACATCTTATGGGTGCATAGCATTTACCAAAGCTTGGACCTTTGGTGGGTCGACACATATACAATCCTTACCGACTGTGTATCCAAGATACTCAAGCTCATGTTGTTGATATTTTCACTTGTTCACCTTTTCATAAAACATTTGCCCCAAGAATATCACAAGGAATTCCTGGAAATATTTTATGTGGCATTCCATTTATTCGGAAAAATAAAACACGATATCATCCAGGTAAACAAGACACACAGACCGAGTTGCTTGGCCAACGTTTGGTTCATGTCTCTTAGAAGGTTTCTATGACGTTTGTTGTAAGCCGTGCGTGGTGTGCTTGCATCAACCGGATGGTGTAGGCACCAACCGGCGGCAACGGCAACCAAGGGGAGGCCGGTGCACACCGTCCTGGGTTTGTGGTGGAAGTGTAGGATTGTCTTAGGGGAGCACAAGAACACGTGTGGCATAGTGGGAGTAAACTATACTTGTTATTCAAGTGTCAAGACTATATTTACATGATAACACATCCTAGGCGACCCGAGGTCGCCGAGCCATGCGCGGCTCCATACGGACTTGAGATGAGCATCATTACCTTAGGACAATGTAGCTCATTTTCCCATCTTTCCAACGTACTCAGAATCACATCATTTTGTGGAGGAATGGCCGAGAATATGGCCGTTTCCTTGAACCACGGCAATCTGCCACTGGCAGCACCTCTAGCAGCGGTGACGGCCGCCCGAAGCACCCTTTCTGGAAATAACACATGGGGACGCCATTCCGAAGCGCCCTTGGTACTCAACGATCTTTGATTCGTTGACTATCCAGGCCTCAAGATGCACTTTGGCCATGTTGGGTCTTCTGAGGGTCAAGCCTGGGTCCTTGGGGATGAATTTCCATCACTTGTTTTCCCCTCGGCCGGTCGAACCTTCGACCGGGCGCAACTTCCTCAATTCTTGATCGATTGACCCCGTTCATGGGCCGATCTCGCATGGTTTTTCCAGTAAATTCAAAATTCCACAGTCAAATTACGCATCCAAGGGAGCCTCAAGCCGTAAGAAGTACCGTTGGTACTGCCCGACTTACATTCATTAAGCCGGAACACAAAACCCGAAACGAAGAATGTCCTATGTGCATTCAAAATGTTGTTTTTGGTGCATCATATTTCAAAATGTAGTTTTTATGGTATCTTTGAGACAAAGTAAAGGACAAAAAGACTAAAAGAAAAAATGTATTTCATGGTTGTTTTCCACCATGAGCTTATTTAGCACTCAATAGTCCACGGATATGTGTGAGCCACTATCCATTTTGCTCACAAAAATGATCGGTACACCGTAGCATGAGCTTCTTAGTTTGACCCACTATTTTACAAGGTACTTTTTCACTTTGCAGTGGACCTCTTCCTTTTCCTCCGGAGTAAGGAGATACATGGATCTTAATGGAGAAACTGCCTTCGGCCATAATTGAATCATGTGACCCAAGTGTCGTTCTATTGGAAGCCTAGTCGGTGGGCCTTGGAATACATCCAAGAACTCCATCAACGGATATTTGACATCTTGTGGCATGTATTCCCCTGGTCCTTCCTTTGCTTTTCATAGTTGAGCCAATATATATCGATAATCCTTGTCGAATACACTAGGTGACATGCATGAGAATCAAGCTCATGTGGGCTTCAAGTCAATTCGGTGAAAGTTCCGTACTTGGAATTGGAGTGAAGCAATGTTGTCAAGTTTGGATGATAAAACTTTTTTATTCAAAGCACATAAGAGCCCTCTTTTTTGCAGAGCCAATAATTGTCTAGAAACACGTCAAATAGTTTGAGAAGGTTGAGTACCTTTACTGTGACACTCTGTGTGTAACCTTGAATACAGATTTTTGTCTTGTAAGTACCGATCAGCAGTATCGTACAGTTGTCATCGATGAAAAAAATGCCATCTGATGACTTATACTTGAGGCCTAGTTTCCAGGTAATTCCAAGGCTAATAGCCGAGTCATCCCTTCCGGTGTCAAGAAGCATCTTCGCAGAAGCATCGGCTATACCATTTTTTAACTACATTATCATGTTATCTCCATGCTTCTGAGTAAACATGCTCAATGGCGAGAGGCCGAGTTTTTGGTAAACACATAATCAATACAACAAATATTGTGAATCATATGATCAACCCACTTGGATCCACATGGTGTGCCTATGTGTGGATTCGTCAAGCACCTTCTCGTTTTGAAAATTGACTAGGTCAAAATCGTCGATGAAAGGTATAGCAAAGATGATTGAGCTCAGTGTTTTGATGGCATTTGATTCAATCAGTGGGTTGCGTAATTCTTAGGCAGTGGTGAATATTTCCACCACCAAGGATGCTCAGATATGCATCTTGTCTGGAGATGCAAGGCATATATGACCAATCACCTCACCCCTAAAACTGTGTATTGACAAGTGTATTGGGAAGTGAACATACTAGTGAACATGGACTTGTAACAAAAACTAGTACATATTACATATAATCAATGATAAGTAACACCTCATATAAGGAATGCATGTCTGGACTCAAGTGACATGAATTGATGTTCATGATTTCTGAAAAAACATTGCACACAAGAATACACTTTTTGATACACCAATTGTCGAGTGTATGAATTTAGGGTGATTAACCATAACTCATGCAAGGTTCAAAGGATAGTGATGATGAACAATTGTGGAATGAGGTTCAACAAGAGGGAAGACAAACAATGAGAAAATTGAACTCGAGAGAGATTAAACTTGTTGTACATCGTCATCCAAAAATATGGACCAACATTCATGATCCATCCTTTTCCTTGAATGTTCCTTACTAATGTCACTCAGGGATGGAGAAAACCCACACAAAGGTCCTTTCCATTGCCACGACTGGGCCTATTTATGTAGCGATGGCCTTGTCCCCAGCCATGACTGTGGCCTTCTGCTATACCATCTTCACGATGTCTTATGGTTGCTGCCAATGTCGTGACCTCTTTTCCACCGCCTGCAGCTTCATAATACTTAGCCCCAAAGTGGCCGGTTTGCATACAGTTGTGACAAAGCCCCTTATGGAAGGTTGAGTTGCGAGGCTCACATGCCACCTATAGCTCATCGTTGTCACGCCCGCACTTGTGGTTGGAGCTTTTTGCCTGCCAGTCTTATTGGTCGGGGTATTTTCTTTTATGTTTGCCCTCAAGCCGGCCTTGTTATTTGGCTATCCCCCCAACCTGTGCAATTTCCATGCGTATTCTACCACCGTACTCTGTACATGCATTCGGCCACACATCCGATTGGTGTGTTGGGATATCTGCATACATCTCACTTATATGGTCAAGTAACATCCCCTAGCTTGTTCAAGCTTGGCCCGTTGCCTTCGTGGTTGTCTTGTCCTTCAAATTCTTGCCGGCAAGGTCATCACATACGTACTCTAATAGCAAGCACTATGAGAATTTGAAGGTCTAGTTCCCATCTTCCTTGGTGAAGTTTCCTACTTCTTCTACTAGTGCAATGACTTCGCCCGACTAGGCCTCAAGTAAGCTATAATACTACTTGAATTCCTTGATATTGTAGAAGGTGTAATGAGCATGCTCGTGCTGAATACACTTCTTGCGCATGATACCATAAAGTGCCTCCCACAACATGAATTGATATTCTAGGTGTGGCTCATACGCACTCCGAACTTTGAACACATACTTGATGAGGTTTTCTTCAAATCGGACTGTGGCAAGGTTGCACCAGTAGCCAAGTGGAGCCTTGTGGACACACGGAACCTACTCCATCCGGTTCATCAAATCTGTTGGTTTTACGTCCTTTCAAATGATCTACAAACTATAGATGAGGGACATGTTCACAATCAGCCCCGAGGTTAACAAGGCTTGTAAAGCCTCGTTACCAATAGTGGTGGAAATAACAAATACGGAAGGGTCCATCCTCGGACCTCCGGGTGATACCGTACCTCCAACGCTAGTGCTAATTCTGACTTATCCCCCTGTCTCAATGATCACCTCAACAAGCTCCCTATGAGCAGCTTTTAGTACCCTCGTTGAAGTACCATCTGGCGCATGCTCGTAAAAGCTCCCAACATGGCTACTATTGGTGCCTTTGTTGCTGTTGGCGGCTTTGCTAGAGGCGGCAACTTCTTGTGTTTTGGCGGGCACCTTGTCCTTCTGGAGCGATTGGCCCGATATTTCCACATGATAATGTTGATGATCGCAATCCTTGATTTCTTTGCTACTATCAACATCGTGTCAATAATGGCAAAGAAAGAAGAATGGCAAGTTGATGTGCCCACCAATCAACTCTTTTTTGCTTCCACACGCTTCTTGGTTTTGCTCAGTGGAGTGTAGAGTGCCTTTGGTGATAAGGTTACCTTGTTTTGGCCACAATGCTCATGACAGCGGTCCCTACAATGTTGATTCCATGAATGGTGTTCAGTGAGACTGTCTCTAATTCGCCCTTGTTGATATTGGAAGGTGGCATACTCGCCATACCGACGAGGTGTGTAACTAGCACGGACCTCTCCTATGAGCATCACCCACGACCTCAAAGAGGTATTACCCCTTTTTAGGGTGCTCCTCTCACGATCGCCGAGTCAAATGTACAATTGATTTTCTTTCCTCCTATGTCGTTTTGGACGTCACAACCACGTAGTATAACCTCCAGGTTCTGAGGTCGCCATGTGTGACAAAGGCACGGGGTAGAAGACAACCCATTTCCTATGCCGCCACAGTTGACACAAGAATGTGGGTTTGAAGCTAAAATCCTAGGCCGTTATTCACGGAACTAGGTGGCCTATCAAATATAGAAATATAAAATATGATGAAACAAGAATGATGCATAAGAACAAAAAACACCATCCAATGAGCGAGGAGGAGGGGTGGGGAGTAACTCCAATATATAGTTTACAGTCCTAAACACTCCTCCGTCACCTCTTTTGTCTTCTCTGTTGTATTTTGGCCTTCCTTGGCCTCATGTTTAGTTTCATTGACGTAATGGCATCTCTCTTATGCTTTGTTAATGGCGTCTCTCTTATGCTTTGTTGATGGCATCTCTCTTGAGTCCATTACAGTGTGGACTCTTGCTGGTTCCTTCCTTTGTTGGTTCCTTCCTTTGTCACTCAGTCCTTGGGGCACAGTTGTATAAGAATGTCCTTTTCCACTTTTGGGGCCAAGGAGGGATACAGGAGATTAAAACAAGGAGGAAGGAGGGTGGTTTGAAGATGGCAATAAGAAATCAGGTAGCCTCTTGAAAGAAGGGGGATGCCGGAAGAGGTTAGAAGTATGGAAACAAGCTCATCAAGAGCTTTCTAATGTAGGTCATGGTACTTAGAATGGTTGGGTTTTAATCCCATTGTAGCATATGGACCATTTTTATGGTTAAAAATGGTCGTTAAATAATTATCGGGTACTTCGGGTACTCGAGGCTCAGGTTTCGAGGAGCCAAAGCCCGGAAAAGATATGGGCTAGAGTCGGGTTCGACTCTAGCCCAGAAAATAGCCCATGGCCGGATTTGAGGAGAAAGGAGTGCCGCGATGGAAAATCCATCGCGTCACTCCTCCTCCACTCTAGTTGGTCGCTAGGGTCCTGTTTCCACGTGGCCGTGCCACGTGGAACAATAGGGTTTTTAGATTGCATGTTTGTAAAGATGCCCTATGACGACTATGTCCGTTCTGGCGCGGTTCGTCTCAGCCAAAATGGCTGAGGCAACCATTCGTCTCCTCTCCTTGGACTACACTTACTGAGGGCCTACGTTTTGGTTTCAGAAGTTAGTCACAACACAGCCCACAGCTTTTACATTGGTATCAGAGCCAAACGACTTCTGCTGTCCGTTCGATTCACTTGACGAATGACTTCGTACGTCGATCGAATGCCTAAGGAAAAATAAAAGGAACATCGACCGATCGTCGATGTAGGTGCTCGTGCTGTTTTGTCGCGACAAAACGCCCCCCGTATGGGGCCAGTTGTCTCGCCGCTCGAGATCCCGACAGGCCGAGAGCCCGACAGAATGAGTAGAGCGAGCAGCCCGGCAGGCCGCAAAAAAAAAAAAAAAACAGAGGGAAAACGCTGCCCGACAGCCGATGGCCGCCCTCCCCCCTCGTAGGCGACGATTTCGCTGAGGGGGAAGAGAGGGGCGAGCTCCCCCTTGCGCCCTTGTCATTGACGCCAACGGCACCAAGGTGGAGGACAGGGGACGTCTTCCCCCCCCCCTACTCTTAAGGGCCGACCGCCCAAAGGGGGAGGCAAGGAGGCGCTCCTTCCCCCCCTCCCCATTGAGGGCCGACGGCCCATGGGGGAGGAGAGGGGGCGTCTCCCCCTCCCCTCCCCTCTCTTGCGGACTGACGGCCCAAAAGGGGGGGGGGGACGAGTCCCCCCCCCCTCCTTTGCGCCGACTGCACCAGCGGGGAGGAGAGAGGGAGGAGACCGTCTCTCTCCACCCCCCCCTCCTTGTGCGCCGACTGCGCTGACGGGGAGGAGAGAGGGATACACACTCTCCCGCCCTCCCTCCTTGAGCGCCGACGGGGGAGGAGAGAGGGGGGGGATCTCCTCTCTCCCGCCTCCCCCCCCCCCTCACGTGGGAGGACGGCCCAAGGGGGAAGGGGAGAGGACGTTCTCTCCTTCCCCATCTCACATGGGCCGACTGCCCGAGGGGAAGAAAGGGGGCGATCCCCCCCTCCCCCCCCCTCACTTGGGCCGACGACCCGAGGGGGAGGAGAGGGACGAGCTCCCATCTTTCTTCCCCCGTCTCACGGGCCGACGGCCCAAGGATGGAGAGGAGGAAGCTTCCTGCCTCTCTTCCACGCACGTCCAGAACGTACTTCCGGAACACAGCAGTGAGAGCTAAAAATACGACTCGGCCTTATCGGACTGTTTTTAAGTGGCGCAGATGATCATGGGCTCACTCGGAAGCGAAGAGTAGCGGGTTCAAATCCTAGTAACGTTCTTTTTTTTCATAGCCTGATGGCTGACTCATGGAAAACGGAGATAACATCTTCGTTTGAACCCGGTTTTGACCGTCGTTAAAACCAGCATGCAGCTCAGTCTGAGCTCTCCATTTGAGAAGTTCTCAATTGTTTCCTTAAACTATTTTCCTAGTCATGGGAAAAGGGGAAAACCGACAGTTTTCCCGACATACCACTAGGTGACGCTTGGAAGATTCCAAGTATCACAGGGAAAAAAAAACGGTGGGCACTTGACGTGCCAGACGAGCATCCTGTTTTTATTTTATATATCATGAATCCTCGAGTTGAGGAAGTCTATGTTACCCGTTGTTTTAGAAAATCTGTAAATGGTGACATCCTTTGTGGTCGAACCCGAGTGATGGTCAAGTTGACCACGGGTTTCGACGCAAAGAAATTCTAAAAGCTCTGTTTGAGCTTTTCTGAAAAATCAGGAGTCCTGATTTTCTTTTTATTGTCCATTCCAAACCACAAAAAAATAGAGGAAAACCGGTAGTTTTTCGTGTCGTGAACGGCATTCACTTGAAGACGCTTCAATGCAAGAAATTTAGCACCGACAGTGCCTAAATTTTTGTGGGCAAACCTCAAAGTTTGGAGTATTTTGTGAAGAAACCCGGAAGGGCTGACCTTCCAAAGCCACGACATGGCTGAACGCGGGTCGTACATGCGTCAAACAATTCTGTTTACGCAAAACGACAACTACAACGTGCACCAGGTTGCAAAACCACAATGGCGACGTGTATCAAGACGAATTCTCGATGAAGAACGATGAAAGCACCGAACGTGCTACGACCACTTGACGACTCACCTACTCGTCGCAACGATGCGAAATGTGCAGACTACACAAAAAGAGTGTCGATTGCACAGTTTCACGGGCGTCGACTACATCATTGAAGTAAGTGCCGATTGCACTACGAGCAATAGCCAAAGTGGTAGTTGCAGAAATTTTGTCGGTGTCGAACACACCACTAAATAAGTGCCAGTTGCACTTTAATCACGGATGCTGAAAGCATCCGCGATGCTAGTGCCGAATGCACTGCTCGTGGTCTACGGAGATATGACCAAATTAAATGCCGATTTCGTATCCACGTGGATGTCGATTGCACCAAGGATGCTGCGGTCAGTCATTTGTGAATGGGTTTTTGACAAAACAAGAGTGTGAGTGCCGATCGTACACAACATACACACACACACACACACACACACACACACACG
>SZWC01014343.1:21444-31810 GCA_023375785.1 Penium margaritaceum | reverse complement strand
CCCCCCCCCCTTTCTCTCATCTCTCTCTCTCTCTCACTCACTCTCTCTCTCTCTCTCTCTCTCTCTCTCTCTCTCTCTCTCTCTCTCTCTCTCTCCCCCCTCTCAAGCTCCAATTACATCAGAGAGGGAGAGGGAGCGGTGCACTCCCGGCCATTTCCTTCGAGGTGCCTACTGCATAAGAGAGGGTGATAGGGATCCGTGCTCCCCTTTCCCTCTCCTCTCAGGTGCCAATGGCACAAGGAGGGGGAGATAAAGATACTCCCATCCCCCACTCCTCTCAGTCAACGACGGTGTCAGGGAAGAAGGACAGAAGGACTTCTTCCCTCTTCCACTCCTTTCAGGTGCCGACGGCGTAAGAGAGGGAGAGAGGGAGCACATCCCCCCTCCCCCTCTCCTTTGACACAAATGAGAGAAGGAGTGGAAAGCCTCCCAGGTTTTCTAACGGCACCAGGGAGGTGGAGAAGGAAAGTTTCCTCCTTTCATCCCTTGGAGGAGATGGAAACCCCCAAGGAAAGGGGCAGATGTCATCCCCATCGCTCCCTGGTTCGACCCCGGATGGTTGTAGGACGAGGCCGTCTCTCCCCATTCCCCGAGAGGGGCCGGCAGCCCCAAGGGTAAACAAAGAGGAGGAACAGCACTGAGGGGGGGGAGGGATTATCTTGATTGGATAATGAACATACCTCCTCTTCCCGCTCCTTGCTAAGGCACCAATTATCCCCACCGCCATTCTTGTAGTGTGGTGGCAATTGTGGTCAAACCGTGATTCTGAACCTCCAAAAACAATCTTTGTGCATAGCTGGTGTGTCTCAGTGGTAGGATTTCTTAATGAGAAAGGTGGTTGTGGGTTCAGGCGTTGCATGGAATCATTTATCTTTGGAGGTGCATGAGGTTGGCCCACAGAAACAACAACAGTTATCACATCAAAATTTAGTGTTTACTGCCTTAAAAAGCACAACAGAGATCAGTTCGAGATATAGAATATTTTTAAATGTCATGAAACATACCTGAACAAACATTTCCCCGAACATGGAACATAGGGAAAATCATTCCTTCCCAACACATTGCTACGTGTTGCTCGTGGAGGAAAGTTTTTACGACAGGAGGAAAATCGGCATTTAGAATGCGACAAAAATCCTAGATGAGATGTTTCAGGTGGAGCTTTTTCTCTTTTGATTAATAAAATTTACCATTTATATGGATGTAAATTGCGTGGGAAACACAAGTGTCAATCGCACTTTCAATGCGGGTGCCAACAGCATTGCACATACGTTGACTATACCTTTCACTAAAAATGGATCACACGGTTAACGAGGGCAGCATTCGCATAGAATGAACACTTGGCGCTTCCATTTGTAACGCGGACATGTAATTCATTTGCGAATCCAAGTGTCGTTCACACTAATGTCACTGGTAAACATCACAATAATGTTAAGTCTGTGAATTACACTAAGTAGACGAATGCCCATGGTATCATTGTTAGGAAATCCAGTGCCGACTGAATGATTGTTGTGAGTGCCTTGTGTACTCTTGTCACAAGTGACAAGTATACAATTGATGCGGGTGTTCATTCTGTCACAAAAGAGGGGGTTGGATTTACTAATGACACAAGCATCAATCACGGTTTAGACACAAGTACTTCTACTCATTTTTTGTGTGCAGATTGTACTTGTGAGAAATGTGCCGGTTGTACTTTGTCCATGGGTTCCAGGTGCATTAGTGGCGCTAGTGCCAAATGCATCATGATCGATTGTTGGCTACATTGCTGGTAAGTGTGGCGATTGCATAGATACATTAGTGTTGATTACAACATGTACATAAATGCCAATGGAAATATTCTCAAGGGTTTTCGAACACACAATATGTACAATTGCCGATGGCACCGATGGAACAAATCTCCATCACGCAAGCATAGTCTGTGGCAAGTGAACCATCAAAATAAAATCCGAGTTCAACTTTTGATGTGAACACCGAACCCACAACTCCCATAAACCCCAACATAAAAGATCTGACAAGTGTCGATTGCATGTTTTACAAGAGTGTCGATCTGACTACTAACTTGGATGTCAGATGAAAGTTGACGCAAGTGATGAATGCACCAAAGCCGTGAGTTCCAAACATGTTACTTGTACGAAGTGTAAAAACTGCCATCAACATTGGTGGCAGTTCACGTAAATAAAACGGGTCATCATTTGGTGAATCTTCCCATACCAGTAGACCAGAAGGAAACTTGGACGTGTTTGAACTTGTGTGGTGATTTGTTTAAAGGATATATTCCTTGAACTCGGACAATAACGGTGGAAGGATTCTACCATACCCATGAACGACATGTGCGAAGGTGCCAAATCGGCCACAAACCTGGTTTAACAAAATTCACAACTTGTATGGTGTCTCAGAGAACAACTTGTCTTATATGACCCTGGAAGGACCACACATGTGGCCATTTGGGCACGACATGCCTGATACAAGAAGATACCATCCGTGTCAGCTATGTGGACCACGCAGACTTCATGGCACAAACACATTGTCACTAGTCATTGATGATGCGCAGAACCATGGTTGCGGACAAGGTGATCTATGTTTTACACCCATACCATGGAACCTCGGCCACATGCATGGCATGCACAGGGAACTGGTCCACTACTTTTTGGTGCACCATTCACAACATCAAAGTGCCAAAGAAGCTCAAAGGTCTAAGGGTATCACCTGTAATGTGGCATCAGAAAAATACGACTACATTAATAAATAGATAAGATCAATTTGGTCCTACCACAAGAACAAAAAGCTTTGAGACCATGCAATGAGTAATGAGGGAATAGATGAAGGTGACCGTTGATGTAGGTCTAGAGAAGAGTGATGTATGCTGGAGAGATGAGAAGAATGACAAAAGATAGTAGCTGATGAGCACTAGACAAGGGATATCCATTAGAGATAAGAAGAAATCATTACAAAATGCAACATTGAAAAGGAAAAAATTGAAGGGAATGGGACAGGTTTTGAATGTTGCATGCAAAGCGTGCATGGGATTACATAGTACACTTTAGTACAGAGAAAAGTTTTAGATGGTATCTACATGATCATTAAGACAACACTCTAGTAGGAGACTGACGTACTTATACATCCTTGGTCGAGAAGACAATACAAGGATAAACGGCTTCCATGCTGAACATAGCTTGTCACCATTTTTTGTAAGCACAGTTGATTCAAGCAACATAGAAGACAATCTTATAGGAGGTCATGCGATCATGAGGCCTTTAAGTTGGAGGAAACTACAATGAATGGAATATGTTTTTAGAGAGATGGTTACATATGGAAGTTTGTTTGGAAATATAAAGTTTATCTAAGCTCAAGAGAATCCAAAACAATATTGCGCGTCAAAGGATTGGATATTAATGTATTTAGGAGCAAACCACCAGTTTTAAGATGCATCCAAAAGATGAACAATAGCACAAATCTAGATGTAGGTAAAAATGTAGGTAAGAATATAAATATGGCTATATAAAATGATAGGAACAACAAAAATAAAAGGCAATAGCTATATTTCTTGTGAGTATTTCCCCCCTTTTCGTGTTAATAAATCGAAGAATCATGTTATCTCGTTGTAAAACATAGTATTATGTATCATGTAACTCCCCAAATATTTCCCCTTTCTTTTATATCATGAAAAATTTCCATGAAATAAATTAAAAAGCATCCACATCTACATGTAAATGTATATATGTAGTTGGAGATATGGATAAAAATATATATATAGAGATACAAATATAGATGTTTACGCTTTGGGATTCACACATAAGTATAATTATAAATATGTGTACCTCCTTATCCTTGTCTTCATTCTCGCGTCGACAATGTTATGGGACTCTCATATGTGCGCATGTCTACCTGTATCAAGTGGAGCGTAAATCATCTAGAACTCAACCCAGGGATACGGCCTCCATCGATTAGTCTCCATACAAGATATGGTAGCTTTCAACCTCAATCAGTTATGAACACGGCATAAAATGCGGACATGCACATATGTGTGTATATATCTCCATTAAATGTGGTTCAAATCCAAAACACGTTGCCACTAAAAATGAATCAGATAAGTTCCATACTAACTCGGATTAGATAAGCATTCATGACTGGTTGTTCAGTCATGTTGGAATGGCTGCTCACTACAATTGTATAGATTGGAAAAGGAAAAATCAAGCAGGGCATGAGAAGCTGTGAATGCCTTGTTCTTGTTACGTCCCTTACGTACAAGAGTCCCTAAAACTCGCGAGTGGGTATTTACGTTCTTACTTTCATGGCCCACCACACGAAGACTTCAAGTATTTTCCACCGTTCAGCCGATGGCATTTTTGTCAACTGTCTCGTCCTATGCTGTCCCGTTCCAGAGGTTTCTGACAACTTTGACCTCTTTCCACCAAGGTCAAACAGAGTTGTCGCAAGCCATACCGATGTTTTGATACGTTTGTTCGACTTCTTGACGATGCTCAAATTATACAGAGAAGCATCAAGATATTCTCGAAGCCCCCCCGACTTCTCCGCAAAGCTTATGAGATCCACCACTCATGGCATGACCTCATACGCATTGCCTGGCTCGAACGACGATGACCCCCCAACTTATGCCTCATTCTCATTCTCAGCATTGTACATATGTGCTCGACTCACTCAACACTAGTCATTGAAGCAAACTTCCTGCCTAATACAAATTATACATTTGTCTCAAAACCCTGAATCGTATTTTGTACCGCACCTCATCTCTGTGAACCACCTACGGTCCCCTCGGCAAGACACTTGGTATCAAAGCGCAGTGGCACTGGAGGGACAACCTACGATTTAACTACCTGGAAACAACCTTGCACAAGTTCTCCGCGCGTCACCACCGTTTAGAAGATCCTAGACTTCACGACGACAACGATGAATAGAGTGAGCGCACCCGGTGACGGATCAGCAGCACACAAACAACAATGCCTTCCAAGCAAACAAGTCGGCAATCATAATGTTCACGGTAAATGGTGCAGCTCCGACTATCCCGACAGCCAATCTAGTGACGGTCCCCTCGGGCTGGCACAATGGGAGGCACCGGCCGGCAAGCGCGAATCAACGAAGACTTGTATCATATATAGTTGGGACTCGAGAGCCTCAAGACCTTATGATCCAATAGCTCAATGCAACAATGGATGAGCTTTGATTCTCTCGTGCGCATGAAGCAATACTCACCGAGAGAGATTTGCAATCATTGAGTGAACCCCAAATTTGACCGGCACTCTCTGAGCTGTTCCATCCCAAAAAACTCCAAGGGATTGACAGTCAGGATGTGGCTGACGAGTTTGGAGGTGTACTTCACTGCTACTTGGCTCAGTAACAACAAGTAGAAAGTTGACCTTGCGACCTCGCTTTTGCGTGGCACAACTTTAAGTTTTTGGTCCGATCTAAAGGCCATCCAATGGCAGCAGGCAACGGGCGGAGCCGCATCAAGAACTCTCACAACAGCTCTCATCGTGGACCATAGGCATACTACCTCTCCAGCAGATCAATCTAGCATGTCACAACTCCCTCACGCTACCGGAAACATGGAGAAACTTTACGTGCACTGCACTCATTTGCTTTAGGAAGCTGAACGAGAAGTCTGCCGCATGGTACAAACTCCAACGTCTACGTCAGTAGTCTAGCGTGACAAAGTACACTCAACATTTCTATGAAATCATCACTGGCAGTAACCTCGCCATCGACAAACTGTGTTTTTACTTGACCAACGGTCTCAAGCGAGATATTTGGAGAACAATCACCATTTTTGACATCCAAGATGACCTTTCACGAATGATAGCATCAACCGACTACAACGCTTGGATGTAGGAATCCAACGGCTGGTGACCCCAAAGCCACAATCCTTATCGTGGCGAAGAAAAGTCGTAGTCAGCAAAAACCTCATCTCCGATGGCGATCACCGCTGTCAATTTGCAAGATCGATGACTATGTTGGACTTTCTAAAAACCTGGTCATATTTCGCGCAACTGCCGAAACCGGCAACAGCAAGCCAAGAAGGGGAAGAATTCGCAGGAAAAGAACGAGGAGCCAGGAAACGGTAGAAGGCAAGAGTAGACCGTGAGGCTCCTATCCGGTCAAAAAAACCTGCACCGACCGATCGTCCATCTCAGCAGTTCTAACCGCCGCATATGAGGATTCCTAAGATCGCAAAGTTCGACAAGGGGTACGAGGACGAACAACCGGCCATACTACTATAAGTACAACCGAGGGGTTTTAAGAGTTGCAGAATGGTACAAGCACTACTAGATCACGAGTTGACCATAATCAAGAAGTTGGACGAGATGCTCATGCAGGGGTTCATCCGAACCTCCACGTCACCCTATGCATCACCGGTACTTTGCGTGAAAAAGAAGATGCAAAAACATGTTTACTACGGGGCTTTGAACGACATCACCATCAAGGACCATTACCGGCTCCAGTAAGCAAGTGAACTTTTTGACCAACTCTGTGGGGCTCGAATTTTCAGAAAAATTGACCTACACAGGGACTATCATCAGATTTGTGTGTCCAATAAGGATGTCGAGAATACAGCATTCCACACCCGATACGGGGACTTTGAGTTCACGATCATGCCATTCGGAATCACAAATACCCCTGTAATGTTTATGGTTGCGATGAACAAATTATTTTGCCCGTACCTTGAGGACTTCGTCGTCATATAACTCGATGACATCCTGGTGTACAGTTGCACACCAAAGGAGCACACTGTCCATCTCCAAAAGGTTCTCAAAGTTTTACAAAGAGAAAAGGTTTTTGGAAAACTCTCCAAGTGTGACTTCAGTGGCCGTTCGATCGAGTTTGTGGACCACATCATAAGCAGTTGATGGATTACCATGGACCCGAAAAAGGTGGAAGCAGTCCCAGATTGGTGGATGCCCATGAATATTTGGGACGTATGGTATATTGGGACTTCTGCAACTACTACCGTAAATCTGTAAAGGATTGCACCCGGGTGTCAGTGCCTCTCTCCAATCTCACCCGGAAAATTGGCGAGTGGAATTTGGGAGACAGAAAATAAGAATCATTGAACTCTTTGATGAATGCTCTGACCTTGGCACCAGTCTTACGATGGGTGGATCCAACGGTGGACAACACCATGGCCACCAATGCGTCTGATTGACCTATCGGATCCATTCTCCTCCAAGACAATGGCGGCGGAGAACAACCGGTCGCGTACATGTAAAGAAGTCGACAAGGGCCGGAACTAAACTATACGGTGCTCGAAAATGAGATGCTCACAGTTGTCCTCTTTCAAAGCATGGTGATGCTATATGGAATACCAGCAATGCATCATCTGCGCCAACCATTACGGCTTGAAATATCTCGAGACCCAGCCAAATCTAAGCCGTCGACAAACTCGATAGATGGAGTTCCTCGAGTCCAAAATAAACTACGACATCGAGTACCAGCCTGAAAAAACAAATCGGGTGGATGCTCTAAGTCCACGACCAGATCTAATGGCTAAGTTCAGCACGTTACTCGTCGAACGAGATGCGTATCTCGTGAGGCTGTTTGGGAACGGTCATGAGGAGTTTGGCGGATACGACTACACCAAGTTTTGGTTCGACAACCCCTACTAGCAACGACGGTTCACTCGCCAGGTCGTCATTCCTCCAAACAAGGAGCTACGATGAATGTTATTAGAGGAGTGTCACGGAATCATCCAGGTGGGCACTTCGGCGAGGAAAAGACGCTCAAGAAGCTCGCGAAATACAACTGGCAAGACAAGATGTAGACCGCCTTGGCGGCCTTCTACAAGTCATGCGACACCTATCTGAGAAAAAAATCTCGTAGCATGAAGCCACCCAGTATACTCCAACCCCTATCCATTCCGATAGAAGTGTGGGCCGACATCAGTATGGGCTTCATGATGGGACTGGCCGCCACTCCCAAGGGGTATGATGCCATCCTCGTCGTGGTGGACAGACTGTGATAAATGTCACACTTTATCTCGATGATGACCACCGTCACCCTAGAAGGAATAGCACAGTTGTTTCCAAACCAAGTCGCGAGGCTACACGGAGTGCCACGCACCATCATTAGCGACACATACGGCCATTTCACCAACCGTTTTTGGCGAGAACCGATGACACAATACAGTGAGAACTGATGATACCATAGAAGGATCTAGCTATGAATGACATTCCATGCTCCAACCATCAGACACACCAAGCAAACCAACCAGAGGCTCAAATAGCTTCTCCAAAGTTTATGCGAGTCACACGGCATTGATTTGACAGCAAAATTACCGACCACCGAACTCGCCTACAACTTTGCCACTTCCGCCACAACGGGCAAAATACCTTTCAAAATGGTGTATGCCAAGCTTCCCGCCATACCGGCTGGATTACAGAGCCAGAATAACATTCCCCGAGTTGACATTCACTGCAAGCATTTGGCAAGCATTTGGGAGGAAACACGAAAGACCCTTGCAAAGATACAAGTGACTACGAAGCGGACAGCCGACCGACATCACAATGATGACGTGTTCACTGCAGGCGATTGCGTCCTCCTCCGTTTGGTAAACATCAAACTACGAGGACAGGAATTTGCAAACCTCAAACCCTGCTGTTGGGACCGTTTGAGATCGAGCGAATGCAAGCCCCAGCCACCGCTCGACTTTGACTCCCTAATAGCATGGCGATCCACCCTGTCTTCCACATTAGTAAGTCCTAGCACTGTCGGGATGTCAACTAGAACTTCCCAGACAAAGACGTTGCACCTCCACCTCCTATACAAGTGGACGGGGATACAAAGTGTGTGATTGAAGATATCCTCAAACATCGACGCCGTAGAAAGACGACCAAGTATCTGGTCAAGTGGCACAGCCACGGAGCCACGCAAAACAGTTGGCAGCCTTCTGACAACCTTCAAAATGTCAGTCATTTGATCGACAACTACATTTGTCATCGCCGACCTACGTCTGCTCGCGTGCCAGCACGTCGCGGCTAAAAGGGGGTAAAGTGTTACATCCCTGACGTACACGAAATCCTAAAACTTGTTTTTGGACGTTTGTGTTCTTACTTTTCAAGGCCCAGCGTACGGCAACTTCAGGATTTTCCAGTCGTTCGAATCAGGGTATTTTGGCCAACTACTTCGACCTCTGGTGTCCTGTTCCAAAAGTTTCCAACAACTTTGATCCCTTTCCAAATAGGTCGAACAAAAGTGTCGCGAACCATCGTTTGGTCGAATTCTCGATGAGGCTCGACTTTTCCAAATAATTGTAGAGATAATCTCGAAGCCCCCAAACTTCTTGACAGAGGTTTTCAAATCCACCACTCACGGCACGATGTCGCACGCGTTGCCCGGCTCAAACGCTGATGACCCGAATTATGCCTCGTCCTTATTATTGGCATTGTATATATGTGCTTGTCCCAATCAACATATGTCTTCGAAGTACACTTGCTGCTTTATAAAAATTATCCATTCGTCCCGAAACTCTAAATTGTCTTTTGTCCCGGACCTCATCCCTATGAATCACCTACGTTACACTCGACAGTAAAGTTCTTTGCTGCATCAAATGATTTTATACATGCACGCTGGCCTTTTGACTAGTCCAAAGAATCTTCTCATGCTGGATGTCCATTTTTGTTTCATGCAAAACAAAAAGTGACGCTGGACGTGTTGCCCCCCCCCCCCCCCCCCCCCCGCACCGGTTGCGTGCACGCCTTGACCACAGTCCAGTAATGCTAAAAGTTCCTATGATTCTTTTTAACATATCTGACTTCTGTTTGCTCAGCATCTATACAGCTAGTCATGCTTTCTCACTATGAATGGTTGTAACAATAGGTTCTATAAGCTTGTTGTCCCTCACGTAATCTTAGTGCTACCGCATAGCGACGGGACTACGGGACTCTCCAGATCTCCATCCTCTCCTGTAAACAAAACGAAGACAGAAAAGGTACTATTGCAGAGACAAATGGTCATTGGACTGGTCGTAGTATCTACAAAATCTGATATTGCACACCATTTTGCTCATTTTGTCCATATACAGATTTCAACCTTCAGGTTTCAACATCTGAATAGCCCGTCAGCCCGCCTGCTCTCTTGGTGATTATGTGATTCTCTATCCCTCTCCCCTTCCCTCTCTCACTCGCTCTTCCTCTCCCTTTACTTCTCCCTCACTCTGTCCATCTCCCTTTTCCTCTTCCTCTCAGTCTCCTCCTCCCTCTCCCTCTATGTATTTCTCTCCCATTCCCTCTTTTTTCCCTCTCCCTCTTCCTCTTCCTCCCTCCCTCCATTCCTTCCTTCCTCACTCCCTCCCACCCTCCCTCTCTCTCTCTCCCCTCTTTCTCTCTCTCTCTCTCTCTCTCTCTCTCTCCCTCTCTCT
>SZWC01014341.1:43273-68637 GCA_023375785.1 Penium margaritaceum | reverse complement strand
CTCTCTCCCTGTGTGTGTGTGTGTGTGTGTGTGTGTGTGTGCGCGCGCGCACGTGCCTGTGCATGCTTGTGTGTCTGCGTTTGTCCGTGCATTCGTGTCTGTGTGTGCATGTATGTGAGTGTCTGGCTGCAATGCATGCAAAGGTAGGTGCTCAGCTGTTTGTGCTCATGTACTCATATGTGCCCTCTGTGTACTGGAATGTGGCTGGGCCAGCTAGTGCCTGCACAGTCGCTTGCCCTTTCAACCAATCCAACTTTTACCTTACTCTGCCCACCACTCTCTGGAGTTGGGATTCCTGTGTTTCCTTCCTCGGCCCAACACCAATGGAGATATGAAGTGATAGCCCCGTCAGTCTTTTTGGCTGTACTCCTGGTGGCCCTATCCTCTGACCTTCAGGCTCTCCTTTCTCCTGGTTGGTTGTCCGTGGAATCATTGTCTGCCTCGTTTCTGGCTGCAGACATTGCCCAGTGCCTTGACACCTCGTCATGCCCGATCGCTGCCACCTGCAACACCAAGGCAGGTGTCACAACATGCAGTTGCGGTAAAGAGTACGGCTACCGGCCTCTGACCGCCAAAGCAAACCAGCAGGTTTTCAAGTACTGTGCCAAGTCGCTCTGCAAGCTCAACAAGAACTTTGCGGGCTTCAAGGTGTCATTCCACGGTGAGTTGTATGATGTATGATCCCTCTTCGTGCTTTGCAGCTTGATCGTGCCGTCTGTCCACGACACATTTCCCTGTGTTCTGGGTACAGACTCCGTGCTATCCCCTCTGTTTCCAATCTGGGGGTGCTTGTGCAAGTGTCTTCAGACTGACATCTCGTGAATGTCACTTGCGTGAATGCAACTCTCTGCGCTCTTCATTGCCTTCCAAAACTGCAGAAACAATCCAAGTTGCGCCTGGAAAGGGAGCAGTCTCTACCATAGATGTGCTTGGATGAGGGGTACCCGCTATGAGCGGGCCACAGCAAGTTGCCCAGGGTAAGGACTTGGGTGCTTCACGGATACGAACGGATGGTCGACTATGCCTGATGCCGCGATGATTGTTTGAGCCCTTCTGAGTGTACTATACTTGAAAGCAGACCGTGTACTCAGTGCCTGTGTCATTCCTAGGTCTGTTGGCCATGGTTGTGATGGGCTGAATTTCTGTTACCAGGGTCTGGAATAAGAGGGAGTTATCAAGGAAAAGACCAGACTGACCATATCTCTGGGACTGGCTCTGCATGCTCAGTCTAGCTCGGTCTGCTATCTTTGTTGAGCCCAAGAAGGTGTACGTGCAATTTCTGGACAAAGAAAAGAGAAGTGAAACAATGACTAGTGTGTAGATTGCAGTCTGCTTTTGAAGGGAAATAGACCCATGCCATGTTCTCATGCCTCGAGTAATGTTGGTGGTGGAGATGTGGAGGTGGGAATTGCCATAAATTTCGTAACTACTTGCCAACATGGCAGGTCATACCTTTCATTTTTACTGAAGAACTTGGCATGGAATGGGGTACATGGCACACTGGCTACAAGACTTGACAAAGTTGTGCGTTCTTACATTCTCAAACCTCAAGGGGTATAGGTGAAGTGTGCATGCTAGCGACCAAAATCAAGCAATCAGGGTACATTTTGCTAGCCTCCTCATCTAAGAGCATTGTGCAGGCATTTACTCAACCAGTTTATTTCCGGTAGAGGAAGGAATTTTTGCCCACTGGCTACAAAAGGGGAACCTAATCAGGTAACAGCGTCGAGCCCTAAAGTAACTACATCTTGTCCGAATTT
The DNA here is from genome assembly GCA_023375785.1 of Penium margaritaceum. Classification (NCBI taxonomy): domain Eukaryota; kingdom Viridiplantae; phylum Streptophyta; class Zygnematophyceae; order Desmidiales; family Peniaceae; genus Penium; species Penium margaritaceum. The sequence goes on along the minus strand of SZWC01014341.1, from coordinate 66,877 downwards.
TGATAGTAGTAGGGTGCTGAAAACACCATGAAAAAGCTTCAGCGCAGATTAAGAAGGTCAGATCTCTCTCTAACTCTCTCTCGTCCCTGTTTTGATTTGTGACATTCTTGTTGTTGTGATGTGAGTTGTTTCCGTTTGTTTGTGCATCCTGTTGTGACCACTGGGCCGTTTCCATGCTTGTGCAGTGTTGCTCTATGTGCACATGTGGTGACTAATGGTGACCCCCCGGCTGCTTTTCATGCACACGCAGATCCTTGAGGGGTACGAGGACCTGTCGACAGCCGGAGGCTGGCAAGTGTCAAGCTGGCGGCATTGTGGGGGAGAGGAGAGGGCACATGAGAAAAGCAGCAAGGCTCTCTGAGTCTGGTGCTTGTCCAAGCCCGGTTTTGCACCGGTTTCTTAGTCAGTGATAGACTTGACATGTTTTGCTAATTTAGTGGATGGGTGGTGTGAATCCACCGTGCTCATTGGTAGCGAGTTTTGGTTTGTGTGGCTTTCAGTCGTCACGACTGACGCCGATGGGTTTGTTGTGCTTTGTGCCGTTCCTGTACAGTTTACTGTGACCACTCGGCCGTGTCCATACTCGTGCAGATCCCTGAGGCAGGCGGCCCTGGTGACACCGGCGCGATGACAGGCGGCGGACTACTCGTCTGGAGCTGACCGACCACTGTTCCAGAGCTCCAGATGTCACCGGGACTCCTTGCTGTGCCTTCTACGTCTTGCAGGCGCCTTTCGGCGGACTGGGCATGAGGCCCATTTGCATGTTTTTGCATTGTATACTCGCCGTCAGTCGATGGATGCATGCATGTGACCAGTCGTTGCGTGCGTCTTTTGATTCTGCACGTCTAGGTTCAGACGTCGTAGGATTCTGACATGTGTGCGCAGAGTTACGGCCAAAACAGTGGTTTTGGGCCGGTTTTAGGACAGCTCTTAGACTGTCGCGTGCGACACCCGCCGTGTGCCGCGGCAGGTATTTTTACCCTGGACCTGTCAGTTGTCCTTTCTCTCTGCACATGCTATATTGAAGCATTCTGACACTTTGACTTGTGTCTCCTAGCCAAACTCTTACCGTTGTGTGTACGACCTGTGACTGTCGTCACCGTCTGACTAGGCACTGACGCCCGGTCAGCGGCTGTGTTGCTAGGAAGCTTCTACGCACTTTCTCATGGTATCAGAGCAGTGAGACAGTTCTCACTGAGCTGCGCAGCAGAGACGTAGCAGAGCAGCAGCAGTGAGAGTCACCGCTGCAGCAGATCTTCTGGGACCCGTTGGAGACGGCCGTTCGCCGTCCGCGCACTCCACCCACCACGTGAGATCGCAGCTGCTGAGGCAGCAGCAGCAGCGCGTACCACCACGCAAAGGTGTGTGGCGGCTGCGGTGCGTGCAGCTGCCACTTCCCCCACAGCCGCAGCAGCAGAGCAGCAGCAGCAGAGGCGGCGGCGGCAGCCGCGCAGCAGCAGCGGCCGCCACAGCAGTGTGGCAGAAGCGGCGGCAGCAGCAGCGCAGCAGCGGCGTCGGCAGCAGCAGCGCAGCAGCGGCAGCGGCACAGCAGCAGCAGCGGCATTCGCTACGGCAGCAGCAGCGCAGCAGTGGCAGTAGCAGCAGCACGCGGCGGCGGCAGCCAGCAGCAGTGCGCGGCGGCGGTAGCCAGCAGCAGTTGCAGCGCGCAGCAGCAGCGCCGCGCGCAGCAGTAGCCGCCGCGCGCAGCAGCAGCAGCAGCAGCAGCGCAGCCGCCGCTGCCACCGCTGCACACGCAGCTACGCAGCTGCTGCAGCAGCTGACAGCACAGCTGCAGCAGCAGCTGGGCGGAAGTTGCTGCGCAACTTCCGCGCAGCGGCAGGACCGTGACAAGAAAAAAAAAAGAAAAAAAAGAAAAAAAGGAGGGGACGAGATGACGTCAGCATTATTGGTTGCTGACGTCATCAGGTCGTGCTGACGTCAGCAACCACTTGCTGACGTCAGCATTACACTTAGCCAAATTTTCAACCGGAAAATCAAAAGTTGCCAGCGTTTCAACTTCCCGAGAAACGCAGTCTGTTTTGAAATCCGGCAAACTTGACCTGTCGTCCCATAGTGAGCGGCAACATGAGTTCGCCTGACGACAAGGACAAGGGACCAGGTGATCTCTCCTCCTCTTCTTCAGGGGTATTGAGCCCTCGCTCACAGGCCATTGAGGACCTGCGCAGCCAGCAGGAGGAGATGCGTCGTTTGCAGCGAGAGCAGACTGACGCTATCCGCACACTGACTGAGCTCCTGCGCGCTCAGTCCACGGCTCCTCCGCGGATTCCTGTGGGAGCTGCCGGCGTTGCGGCCTCCACCCAGCACTCGGCTCAGGTGCCCGTGACAGGTGCCCCGCCTGCTTCACCTCCTGGTGTGGTCTCCCCACCACCTGCGGACCCCCTTGATGACGAGCCATTCATGCCAGGCTTTGAGGATGACTCCCAGGAGCGGGAGATTCGTCTTCTATAGGAGCGCCTCCGTCAGCTACAGACGGGTATCCGACCTCCACCCGTGTCCCCGATACGATCATCACCTGACTTCCCCAGTAATCACCCCCTTCCAGGAGTTTTTCCCGTCACTCACCCTCCTCAGCCTGCGGCTGCTCTCCCCACGGAGCGGCAGCCAAAGGACTTTGAGGCACCACCTCCACGGTACATCAGCAAGGATGGATTTGATTGCTGGGAGATCCTGTTCCAGGTGTGGGCCACTTCTGAGGGAGTGTGGCCCTACTACCACAGCCCATACTAGTCTACAGATCCAGCACAGGTGCTGACAGCAGCCCGGGCCATGCGAGGGCTTCTCTACGCCATGCCACGCGAGACTGTTGTTGACTTCCGTCCCTTCCTCGGCGAGGCTGGCACAGGCACCGGAGCTGATCCTCGTGGAGGCTGGGATCTGGCGTTGTCCCTACTGGCTACAGAGACGCACGCCACGCAAGCGTCACACATTCGTGCTTTCCATTCTCTCCGTCAGGGACCAGCGGAGCCTGCACCGGATTACTGGCGACGCGCCATGCGTATCTACACGCGCCTGGGGACCTCAGGGGGCACACAGCTGTGGGCGCTTCGGACGATCATGCTCGGAGTTCGCCTGGAGTACGTCGACATATTCACACGGTACAGCGATGCTGCTCTCGAGCCTTTCTCAGCCACCTTGTAGCTGCTCCTGTGGGCCCATCACCTTTTCCTCTAGGTGACGTCGGCCCGTGAGGCAGCAGTAGCACATCAGGAGACTTCCCTCACTGCAGCAGTCCTCGCCTCACCACCATCTTCCCTCCTGTAGTCACCCTCACCTTCCTCCATCACGACCTCATCTTCCTCCTCCTCTTCGACCCCGTCTACACCCACGTAGACACAAGGCGTTACAGCAGCTGCCCAGGGGAGGAAGAAGAATAGGAAGCGCGGATCGGGTCAGCAGCAGTCGTCATCCAGTGGTAGCAGTGGCGGTTCCGTGCACTGCTACAACTGTGGAGGTGCCCATCGTTATACCGAGTGCCAGCAGCCGCTCGACTGGGAGCGCATCAGTCGCGGACTTCAGGCTGCCCATGCTGCTCGCACCGCGTCCGGCACGTTGACCGCACACTCCTCTGGAAGCGCGGCGACTACGACTGCAGCTGTCCCTGCATCCTCACCGGCGAGCAGCAGTGATCCAGACCCACGGGACCGCACCATCGCCGAGCTTCGTCATCTTCTGGCGCTTCGCTTTCAGGGAGGTGCGAGTGTGTTGTCATTGTCGAGTGGGTCACAGACTGCTTCTTCGTCCGTCCTCGTGACTCATCATGACACGTGTGGGGGAGCACAGTCCGCATGTGATGATGATGGGCCTGACTGCACTGACTGGATTCATGAGTCTCACCTTCGTGATGTACGTCGTTCCGTCCCACTGACGGCTCAGCGTCCCTCTGATGCCGAGTGTTCTATTGCTCGTTGTACAGTGACGTCCACCAGTCGTGACTCCGGTGGCACTTGGATCATCGATTCCGGTGCCATCCACCACATGACGTGTTGTCGTAGTGACTTTGTGGTACTTGGTCCTGTCACGACTGTCCGTTCTGTTCGTACAGGTTCTGGTCAGTCCTTACCGGTTCACGGTATTGGGGTTGTATGCTTTGATGGTCCGTCTGGCCCCCTGTATCTCTCTAACGTGCTGTTTGTGCCTGATCTTGAGCTGAGTCTGCTGTCTGTGCGTGCCTGCACTCTGATGGGTCTCTCCGTTGAGCATACCGCTGATTCAGCGACTGTGACTGCTCTTGACACCCGTAGCATTTTCCTGCGTGCTTCAGTCGTAGATGAATTGTACCGCATTGCTCGGCCCTCCTCCCCTTGCTCTCCCTCCTCCTCTGGTCGCGTGTTTGTCACTGGTGTTCTATCCCCGGAACACCAGCGGTTGCTTCACCGACGTCTGTGTCACGTGGGCTCCAACACTGTGTCGAAGCTCATCCGGACACGGCCCGCTCTTGGTCTTGACGTGGCTTCTTTCGAGAAGCCACCCAAGACCAACTGTCTTTTTTGCGCTCAGGGTAAGATGCACCGGTGCACTTACCCTGATTCGCGTTCCCGAGCGCTGAGGCCCCTCGAGTTGGTCCACTCGGACCTGCTCGGTTCTCTCCCGGTCGAGTCGCTGTCCGAGAGGGGCCGGTATGTTTTGACGCTGACTGATGACTTCACCCGGATGCGGTGGGTCTACAGTCTGCGTCAGAAGAGCGACGCCGCCCTTGCGGTTTGGCTCTAGCTCGTGATGGCTGAGCGTCAGTCTCGCCACACGCTACATACCTTTCGCTCGGATCGCGGCGGTGAGTTCCTCGGCGAGATGGACTCTTTCTTTGTTGAGCACGGCATATTTCCCCAGGTCTCTGCTCCTGCTACCCCACAGCAAAACGGTGTATCTGAGCGCTGGAACCGCACCATGGAGGATGCGGTCCGCGCCATGCGGTATGAGTGCAGTCTGCTGGAGTCCTTCGCATTCGAGGGCTTCGCCTACATGACTTGGGTCTGGAACCGCCTCCCGCATGGTCCGCTTCCGGATCATGTTACACCGTACGAGCTCTGGTTTGGCCACCGTGCCGATCTTCGTCTCGCACGCATCTGGGGATCCCTGGCCTCCGTATGGTACACCGAGGACCAGCAGGGATCCAAGGTCTCCCCTCGGGGTCGCTTGTGTGCCTTCATCGGCATCTCCCCGCGGTCGAAGGCCTGGCGTTTTTGGGACCCCACTCGCCGTCGTGTCATTGAGTCCCGTGACGCGGTGTTTTTTGAGTCACTCACATACCGTGATCTGACTTCGATCACACCGCTCTCTGCAGCTCATGTCCTTTCTGTGAGGGTCCTCGGCGGATGAGGGAGAGCTCTTCGCCTGCGACCATTCCTCGCCAGGCTGATGTGTCCGCTCGAGTCCCCTCTCGATCTCCAGCACTTGATGATCCGGCTATCATTGCCGTTGGTCCAGAGATCCCGCCTGTCCAGCCAGCTTCGCACCCCACAGGTACCACTGCTCCCACGCCTCCTCCTACATCACCCTCTGTGTCCACTGGCACCCTTGTTCTGGCATCTCACCCAGCCTTGCCCACTCCTGTCTCTACGTCGGCTGACACTCCTGTCTCAGTGTCCGGGCCAGCCTTGCCTGCTGTCATCCCGAGCTCAGTGTCCCCCACACACGCATCTCCGCGCACGGCTTCTCCGACTGCCTTGTCTCAGCCCTCACCAGCTGTGGTCGTACCTGTCCCTGTGGTCGTACCTGCTCCTGAGCCTGAGGTACGCCCCTCGACCCCCGGTTACTCCCGTGAGCCCGGTGGTCGCCTTTGACCACTGGATTCTGGAGCTCAGCGAGCTTCGGGTTCCGGACCCAGACGTTCCTCTCGCAGCATCGCGAGCGGTGACCCAGGCACAAAGGCCTTAGGCCTCAGTGTCCGCACTGAGCTTTCAGAGGTACACCCAGCGTGCCCCATAGGGCATGACCTGGTCACTCGCGAGTTCCATATCGCATGTGACGCAGCAGCTGATCTTGTGGCCGTCAGGCCAGACACTGAGGCGTGTGCACTTGCCACGGAGAGTTCCCCCTCTATGGCGCCGGACCTGGGCACATTGAGGGAGGCTTTCTCATCGCAGGATGCTGATGCCTGGCAAGCTGCTTGCGAGGATGAGCTTCGCGCTATCCGAGAGCACGGAGTCTACGAGCTGGTCGACCTTCCCCCTGGGAGGAAGGCGATTCAGGTCAAGTGGGTCTTTTGCAAGAAAATGAAGCCAGATGGCTCACTGGAACGCTACAAGGCCCGCTTGGTCGTCAAGGGGTTCTCTCAGATTGAGGGAGTTGATTACACTGACACCTTTGCCCCTGTCGGCCGCATGACCTCAGCTCGAGCTCTGTTCGGTGTAGTAGCTCAGCATGACTGGGAACTACACCAGATGGATGTGAACAACGCGTTCCTCCATGGCTCTTTGGATGAGGAGATCTACGTGGCTCAGCCACCAGGCTTTGAGGACGGTGACAAGGTCTGGCGCTTGCGCAAGTCCTTGTACGGCCTCAAGCAGTCTCCACGGTGTTGGAACCGGGAGATCACTGGCACCTTGACTCGCGCAGGATACGTACAGAGCGAGGCAGACCCCTCACTCTTCATCCTACCGACACCCGAGCGGTTTACCGCCATCCTGGTCTATGTTGATGACCTTCTGATCGGGTCTCCGTCGCTGGAGGCCGTGAAGGAGGCCAAGGCTGTCCTACAGACCGCCTACAGGATGAAGGACCTCGGTCCTGCATCGGTGTTTCTTGGTATGGAGATTGTGCGAGATCGCACACATCGGACACTGTTGCTGCATCAGGCCTGATACGCACGAATCGTGGGGGAGCGCTTTAGCGATCTCTTTGGTGCACTGCCCACTGCTTCCACACCACTCACACCTGATGGGTAGGATGCCCTGAAGGTGAATGACGCTACACAGCTAGGGGAGAGAGTGGACGTGACTTTGTACCTCCGTCTTATCGGATCTCTGATGTACCTGGCCACTACCACGCGTCCCGACATCGCGTTTGCCATCAACCTCCTCGCTCAGTTCTCGTAGGCTCCACGTGCGAGAGCTCTTCACGCGGCTGTGCGAGTGGTATGGTACGTGGTCTCCACGTCGTATCTTGGACTCTGCTTTCGTCGGCAGTGTTCGGTGGTCCTTTACGGCTACGGTGACAGAGACTGGGCTTGGAGTCCTGACGGGCGCAGTCGCACTGGCTACGTGTTTCTGCTCGGTTGTACCGCTTTGTCGTGGCGAAGCGGGAAGCAGGGCTGCATCGCACGTAGCTCGTCGGAGGCAGAGTATGTGGCTTTGGGGGCAGGGGCTGCTGAGGCAGTTTGGCTGCAGCGCTTGTTTCTTGAGCTTGGGCAGTCAGTACCCGCCATTGTGCTGCGTTGCGACAACCAGAGCGCTCTCGCCATTGCGGAGAACTCTGGTGTTTTTCATGCTCGCACAAAGCACATTGCGGTTGAGCATCCCTTCGTTCATGATCTGGTGGAGCGACGCGTGATCTCCATCATGTGGGTGGGCACTGACTTGCAGCGAGCTGATTTCTTGACGAAGGCACTTGCCCGCGGAAAGTTCCTGGTGGCCATTCGTTCTGTTGGGCTTCGCCCCGTGCGTGACAGTGGTTGAGTGTGGGATGTACGTTGCCGTCTCATCTGTCTGTGTCACTCACTATGTGGTTGTACCAGTGCTGCACGCGTANCCAGAGCCCCAGATGTCACCGGGACTCCTTGCTGTGCCTTCTACGTCTTGCAGGCGCCTTTCGGCGGACTGGGCATGAGGCCCATTTGCATGTTTTTGCATTGTATACTTGCTGTCAGTCGATGGATGCATGCATGTGACCAGTCGTTGCGTGCGTCGTTTGATTCTGCACGTCTAGGTTCAGACGGCGTAGGATTCTGACATGTGTGCGCAGAGTTACGGCCAAAACAGTGGTTTTGGGCAGGTTTTAGGACAGTTCTTGGACTGCCACGTGCGACACCCGCCGTGCGCCGCGGCAGGTATTCATACCCTGGACCTGTCAGTTATCATTTCTCTCTGCATATGCTATATTGAAGCATTCTAACACTTTGACTTGTGTCTCCTAGCCAAACTCTTGCCGTTGTGTGTACGACCTGTGACTGTCGTCACCGTCTGACTAGGCACTGACGCCCGGTCAGCGGCTGTGTTGCTAGGAAGCTTCTACGCACTTTCTCAGGGTTATCCATATACCTAAATAAATGCATGGAAGCTTCCTAGCAATGCAGCCGTTGACTAGGCGTCGGTGCCTGATCAGACGATGACGACAGTCACAGGTCGTACACACTACGGCAAGGGTTTGGCTAGGAGACACAAGGCAAAGTGTCAGAATGCTTCAATATAGCATCTGCAGTGAGAGTTAACCAATGACAGGTCCAAGGCATAAATACCTGCCGCGGTGCACAGCGGGTGTCGCACGCGGCAGTCCAAGAGCTGTCCTAAAACTGGCCCAAAACCACTGTTTTAGCCGTAACTCTGCGCACACATGTCAGAATGCTACGCCGTCTGAACCTAGACGTGCAGAATCAAAAGATGGATGTTACGACTGGTCACATGCATGCATCCATCGACAGACAGTGAACATACAATGCAAAAACATGCAAATAGGCCTCATGGCAAGTCCGTCGAAAGACGCCTGCAAGGTGTAGAAGACACACCAGAGAGTCACAGTGGCATCTGGGGCTCTGGCACAGTGGTCGGCCAGCTCCAAGCTGGTAGTCTGCCACCTGTCGCTCGCCGGTGCCACCAGGGCCGCCCGCCTCAGGGATCTGCACGAGTATGGACACGGCCGAGTGGTCAAAGTAAACTGTACAAGAACGGCGCAAAACACAACACTCCCCCATGACACGATGGTACGCATGTCCATACACGTGCAGCACTGGTACGAACACAATAGTGAGTGACACAAATAAATGCGATGCAGAGGCACATCCCACACTCAACCACTCTCACGCATGGGGCGAAGCCCAACAGAACGAATGGCCACCAGGAACTTTCCGCGAGCAATTGCCTTCGTCAAGAAATCAGCACGCTGCATGTCAGTACCAACCCACATGATGGAGATCACGCGTCGCTCCACTAGATCACAAACGAAGTGATGCTCAACCGCAATGTGCTTTGTGCGAGCATGAAAACCACCAGAGTTCTCCGCAATGGCGAGAGCACTCTGGTTGTCGCAACGCAGCACAATGGCGGGTATTGACTGCCCAAGCTCAAGAAACAAGCGCTGCAGCCATACTGCCTCAGCAGCCCCTGCGCCCAAAGCAACATACTCTGCCTTTGACATGCTACGTGCAATGCAGCCCTGCTTCCCGCTTCACCAAGACAAAGCGGTACCACCGAGGAGAAATACGTAGCCAGTACAACTGCGCCCATCAGGGCTCCAAGCCCTGGTATGTCAGTGTAGCCGTCAAGGATCATCAAACACTGCCGGCAAAAGCAGAGTCTGAGGTACGGCGTGGAGACCACGTACCGTACCACTCGCACAGCCGTGTGAAGGGCTTTTGCATGTGGAGCCTGCGTGAACTGAGCGAGGAGGTTGACGGCGAACGCGATGTCAGGACGCGTGGTGGTGGCCAGGTACATCACAGATCCGATGAGACGGAGGTACAAGGTGACGTCCACTCTCTCCCCCAGCTGTGTAGGATCATCTACCTTTAGGGCATCCTGCCCATCGGGTGTAAGAGGTGTGGAAGCAGATGGCAGTGCACCAAGGAGATCGCTGAACCGCTCGCCAACGACTCGTGCGTATCGGGCCTGATGCAACAATAGTGTCCGATGTCTGCGATCTCGCACGATCTCCATACCAAGAAACACCGATGCAAGACCGAGGTCCTTCATCTTGTAGGCTGTCTGCAGGTCAGCGTTGGCCTCCTTCACGATGTCTAGGGACAAAGACGCAATCAGGAGGTCATCAACGTAGACCACGATGGCGGTGAACCGCTCGGGTGTCGGTAGGATGAAGAGCGAGGGGTCTGCCTCGTTCTGTACGTATCCTGCGTGAGTCAAAATGCCAGTGATCTCCCGGTTCCAACACCATGGAGACTGCTTGAGGCTGTACAAGGACTTGCGCAAGCGCCAGACCTTGTCACCGTCCTCAAAACCTGGTGGCTGAGCCACGTAAATCTCCTCATCCAGAGATGCATGGAGGAACGCATTGTTCACATCCATTTGGTGCAGTTCCCAGTCATGCTGAGCCACTACACCGAACAGAGCTCGAGCTGAGGTCATGGGCCGATAGGAGTAAAGGTGTCAGTGTAATGGACTCTCTCAATCTGAGAGTACCCCTTGACGACCAAGCGGGCCTTGTAGCGTTCCAGTGAGCCATCGGGCTTTACCTTCTTGCGAAAGACCCACTTGACCTGAATCGCCTTCCTCCCAGGGGGAAGATCGACAAGCTCATAGACTCTGTGCTCTCGGATAGTGCGAAGCTCATCCTCACAAGCAGCTCGCTAGGCATCGGCATCCTGCGATGAGAGAGCCTCCCTCAATGTGCCAGGGTCAGGTGCCATAGAGGGGGAACTCTGCGTGGCGAGTGCACACGCCTCAGTGTCGGGCGTGACCTCCACGAGATCAGCTGCTACGTCACAGGCGATATGGAACTCGCGAGTGACCAGGTCGTGCCCTACAAGGCACGCTGGATGTACCTCTGAAAGCTCGGTGCGGACACTCAGGCCTAAGGCCTTTGTGCCTGGATCACCGCTCGCGATGCTGCAAGTGGAACGCCTGGGTCCGGGAGCCGACGCTTGCTGAGTTCTAGAGTCCAGTGGTCGAAGACGGCCACCGGACTCACGGGAGTAACCGGAGTTCAAGGGGAGCATCTCAGGCTCAGGGACAGGTACGACCAAAGGAACAGGTATGACTAGAGCTGGTGAGGGCAGAGGCGAGGCAGCCGGAGATGCCGTGCAAGGAGGTGAGTGTGTGGGAGACACGAGGCTGGGTGTGATAGCAGGCAAGGCTGGCCCGGACACTGGAGGAGGAGTGTCAGCCGGCGTAGGAACGGGAGTAGGCAAAACTGGGTCAGACGCAGGAGCAGGGGTGGCAGCACCCCTGATGGTGCAGGAGGAGGCGTGAGAGAAGAGGTACCTATGGGGTGTGAAACAGGCTGTACAGGCGAGATCTCTGGACCAACGACAATGATAGCTGGATCATCAAGTGCTGGAGATCGAGAGGGGACTCGAGCGGACACATCAGCCGGACGAGGGATGGTCGCTGGCGTAGAAGTCTCCCCCATCGGCTGAGGACCCTCAGAGGAAGGGACATGGGCTGCGGAGAGGGCTGTGATCGAAGTCAGGTCACGGTATGTGAGTGACTCTAAAAACAGCGCGTCACGGGACTCAATGACGCGACGGCGAGTGGGATCCCAAAAGCGCCAAGCCTTCGACCCCGGGGAGATGCCAATGAAGGCACACAAGCAACCGCGAGGGGAGACCTTGGACTCCTGCTGGTCCTCGGTGTACCACACGGAGGCCAGGGATCCCAAGATGCAAGTGAGACGAAGGTCAGCACGGTGGCCAAACCAGATCTCGTACGGTGTAACATGGTCCGGAAGCGAAACCATGCGGGAGGCGGTTCCAGACCCAAGTCATGTAGGCAAAGCCCTCAAAGGCAAAAGACTCCGAGAGACCGCACTCTGACCGCATGGCATAAACCGCATCCTCCATGGTGCGGTTCCAGCGCTCAGATACACCGTTCTGCTGTGGAGTAGGAGGAGCGAAGACCTGGTGAAAAATCTCGTGCTCAACAAAGAAGGAGTCCATCTCACCAAGGAACTCGCCGCCGCGATCCGAGCAAAAAGTATGTAGCATGTGGCAAGACTGACGCTCAGTCATCACGAGCCAGAGCCGAACCGCAAGGGCGGCGTTGCTCTTCTGACGCAGACTGTAGACCCAACGCATGCGGGTGAAGTCATCAGTCAGCGTCAGAACATACCGGCCCCTCTCGGACAGGGACTCGACCGGGAGAGGACCGAGAAGGTCCGAGTGGAAGAACTCAAGAGGCCTAAGCGCTCGGGAACGCGAGTTGGGGTAGGTGCACCGGTGCATCTTCCCTTGAGCGTAGAAAGGACAGTCGGTCTTGGATGGCTTCTCGAAAGAAGCCACGTCAAGACCAAGAGCAGGCTGTGTCTGAATGAGCTTCGACATAGTGTCGGAGCCCACGTGACACAGACGACGATGAAGCAACCGCTGGTGTTCCGGGGATAGAACACCAGTGACAAAAACGCGACCGGATGAGGAGGGAGAGCAAGGGGAGGAGGGCCGAGCAATACGATATAAATTATCCATGACTATAGCATGCAGAACAATGCTACGGGTGTCAATAGGAGTCACTGTCGCTGAATTAGGGGTATGCTCCACAGAGAGCCCCATCAGGGTGCAGGCACGCAAAGAAAGCAAGCTGAGCTCAAGATCAGGCACAAACAACACGTCATAAAGATACAGGGGGCCAGACGGACTGTCGAAACATACAACTCCCACACCGTGGACTGGCAAGGACTGACCAGAGCTTGTACGAACAGAACGGACAGTCGTGACAGGACTGAGTACGACGAAATCACTGCAACGGCATGTCATGTGATGGGTAGCCTCAGAATCGATGATCCAAGTGCCACCGGAGTCACGACTGGTGGACGTCACTGTACAACGAGCAATGGAACACTCGACATCAGAGGGACGCTGAGGCGTCAGTGGGGAGGAACGACGTACATCACGAAGGTGAGACTCATGAATCCAGTCAGTGTAGTCAGGCCCATCATCATCACATGCTGACTGTGCTCCCCCACACGCGTCATCACGAGCCACGGGAACGGACAAACAAGCAGTCTGTGAACCACCCGACGATGACAACACACTCGCACCTCCCTGAAAATGAAGCGCTAGAAGATGACGAAGCTCGACGATGGTGCGATCGCATGGGTCCGGATCGCTGCTGCTCGCCAGTGAGGACGCAGGAACAGCTGCAGTCGTGGCCACCGCACGTCCGGAGGAGGGTGCGGGTGACGCGCCGGACGTGGAACGAAGAGCATGAGCAGCCTGAAGCCCACAAGTGATCCACGCCCAGTCAAGCGGCTGCTGGCACTCGGTGTAGCGATGGGCGCCTCCACAATTGTTGCAGTGCATAGAACGGCCACTGCTATAACTGGATGACGGCTGCTGGTGTTCTGATCCACACCTCCTATTCCTCTTCTTCCCCTGGGCAGCTGCTGCAATGACCTGTGTCTGCGTGTGTGTAGACGGGGGCGAAGAGGAGGAGGAAGATGAGGTAGTGATGGAGGTGGATGAGGGTGACTGCAGGAGGGAAGATGGTGGTGATGCGACGACCGCTACAGCGAGGGAAGTCTCCTGATGTGCTACTGTTGCCTCGCGGGCTGAAGTCACCTGGAGGAAAAGCTAATGCGCCCGAGGGAGCAGCTGCAGGGTGGCTGAGAAAGGCTCAAGGACGGTGTCGCTGTACCGTGTGAAGATGTCGGTGTACTCAAGGCGAACTCCGAGCATAATCGTCCGAAGCGCCCACAGCTGTGTACCTCCTGAGGTTCCCAGACGCATATAGATACGCATGGCCCGTCGCCAGTAATCCGCTGCAGACTCCGCAGGCCCTTGATGGAGTGAATGGAAAGCACGAATGTGTGACGCACGAGTGGCGTGCGTCTCTGCGGCCAGCAGGGATAATGCCAGATCCCAGCCTCCATGGGGATCGGCGCCGGTGCCTGTGCCAGCCTCGCCAAGGAAGGGGCGGAAGTCGACGACAGTCTCGCGTGGAATGGCGTAGAGAAGTCCGCGCATGGCCCGGGCTGCCGTCAGTGCCTGTGCTGGGTCTGTAGACTGGTACGGGCTGTGGTAGTAAGGCCACACTCCCTGAGATGTAGCCCACACCTGAAACAGGATCTGCCAGCAGTCGAAACCATCCTCGCTGATGTATCGTGGAGGTGGTGCCTCAAAGTCCTTAGGCTGCCGCTCCGTGGGGAGAGCAAGCGCAGGCTGAGGAGGACGAGAGACGGGAAAAACTCCTGGGAGAGGGTGATCGCTGGGGTAGTCAGGTGATGATCGTATCGGGGAAACCGGTGGAGGTTGGGTACCCGTCATCAGCTGACGGAGGCGCTCCTGAAGAACTCGAATCTCCTGCTCAAGGGAATCATCCCTGATGCCTGGCATGAATGGCTCATCGCGTTGTGGCTCATTATCAACGAGGTCAGCAGGTGGTGGGTCAGGTGGAGCGCCTGTCACGGGCGCCTGGACCGAATGCTGGGTAGAGACCGCATCTCCGGCAGCTCCCTCAGAAATCCGCAGAGGAGCCATGGACTGAGCGCGCAGAAGCTCAGTCAGCGTGCGGATAGCGTCAGTCTGCTCTCTCTGGAGACAACGCATCTCATCCTGCTGGCTGCGAAGGTCCTCAATGGCCTGCAAGCGTGGACTCAGTACGCCAGACGAGGAGGTGGAGGGGTCACCTGGTCCCTTCTCCTTGCTGTCGGACAGGCTCATGTTGCCGCTTGGTATGGGACGACGGATGAAGTTTGTCGGATTTTAAATGCGTCAGCGTTTCTTCAGGAGTTGAGATGCTTGCAAATTTTGACTGTCCGGCCAAAACTTTGACTAAGTATGGTGCTGACGTCAGCAGGTGGTTGCTCACGTCAGCACGACTGATGACATCAGCAAGCAAAATTGCTGACGTCGGCTTGTCTTCCTTTGTTTTGTTTTTTTGTTGTTTTTTTGTTTTTTTTTGTTTTTTTAGTTTTCTTTCTCGCGAATCTGCGCGCGTGTGCAGCCGCTCCGCGGTCGCCACGCGGACGCTGCGCGGAAGCTGCGCAGCAGCTTCCGCCCAGCTGCTGCTGCAGCTGTGCTGTCAGCTGCAGCAGCAGCTGTGTAGCTACGGATGCAGCGGTGGCAGCAGTGGCTGCACTGCTGCTGCTGCTACGCGCTGTGGCTGCTACTCATTGCAGCCGCCGCGTGCTGCTGCTGCTGCCGCTGTCGTGCTACTGCTGCTGCTCTGCTGTTGCCGCTGCGGATGCCGCTGCTGCTGTTGCGTTGCTATTGCCGCCGCTGCTGCTGCCGCTACTATTGCTGCGCTGCTGCTGCCGCCGCTGCTGCTGCGGCCGCTGCTGCTGCGCTGCTGCGGCCGCCGCCTCTTCTGCTGCTGTTCTGCTGCTGCGGCTGTGGGAGGGGCGGTTGCACTCACTGCTGCCGCCACGCACCTCACGTGGCGGTGCACAACGCTGCTGCTGCCTCTGCTACTGCGATCTCACGTGGTGGGTGGGGCTGCGTAGACGGTGACCGGCTGTCTTCGACAGGCCTCAGGAACTCTGCTGCAGCGGTGACTCTCACTATTGCTGCTCTACTGCATCTCTCCTGCGCAGCTCAGTGAGAACTGTCTCACTGCTCTGATGCCATAAAAAAATGCATGGAAGCTTCCTAGCAACGCAGCCATTGACTAGGCGTCAGTGCTTGATCAGACGGTGATGACAGTCACAGGTTGTACACACTACGGCAAGGGTTTGGCTAGGAGACACAAGGCAAAGTGTCAGAATGCTTCAATGTAGCATATGCAGAGAGAGTTAACAAATGATAGGTCCAAGGCATGAATACCTGCCGCGGCGCACAGCGGGTGTCGCACGCGACAGTCTAAGAGCTGTCCTAAAACTAGCCCAAATCCACTGTTTTGGCCGTAACTCTGCGCACACATGTCAGAATGCTACGCCCTCTGAACCTAGACGTGCAGAATCAAAAGACGGATATTATGACTGGTCACATGCATGCATCCATTGACAGACAGTGAACATACAATGCAAAAACATGCAAATAGGCCTCATGGCCAGTCCCCCGAAAGACGCCTGCAAGATGTAGAAGACACAGCAGAGAGTCCCGGTGGCATCCGGGGCTCTGGCACAGTGGTCGGCCAGCTCCAAGCCAGTAGTCCGCCGCCTGTTGTCGCGCCGGTGCCACCAGGGCCGCCCGCCTCATGGATCTGCACGAGTATGGACATGGCAGAGTGGTCACAGTAAACTGTATAGGAACGACACAAAACACAGCAATACCCACGTTGGTGGTGTTGTTATTTGTGACGTTCCTGTCGACCTGTATAGTTTACTGTGACCACTCGGCCGTGTCCATGCTCGTGCAGATCCCTGATGTGGACCTAGGGCGTCGTCTCGTGGTGGACTACCTACTCGGAGTTGATCCACTGTTGCCCCAAAGTCCTTGATGCTGTTTGGGACCTGCCGTTTTTCTGCAGCCTGTAGAATTTCATCGGTGGACTGGCCGTGGGCCCGATTTGCATATTTTTGCATTGTGTGTCCATCGTTTGTTACTGGATGCATGCATGTGACCAGTCATAGCATCTGCCTTGAGTTTCTGCATGTGTAGGTTGAGACGTTGTGGCGTTCTGACTTGTCTACGCTGAGTTACGGGCAAATCAGGAGTTTTGGGCCGGTTTTAGAACAGATCTTGCACTGCCGCGTGCTACACCCGCCGTGCGCCGCGGCAGGTACTTATGCCATGGACCTGTCATTTTTCATTTCTCTTTGCAAATACTATTGAAGCATTCTGACACTTTGCCTTGTGTCGCCAAGCCAGACCCTTGCCGTTGTGTGCACAACTTGTGCCTGTCGTCGCCGTCTGACCAAGCACTGACGCCTCGTCAGCGACAACAACGCTAGGAAGCTTCCATGCATCTTCTCATTGTATCAGAGTAGCGAGATCTCTCTCCATGAGCTGCACCGCAGAGACGCAGCACCGGCAGTAGCAGTGAGAGTCTTTGCCGTCGCCGTATCCTGGGACTTGTTACAGCCGTTTTCAACGACATCACGCTGTTCCCACCACCTCATCGGGTGAGCTGGTACATTTACTAGTTCCAAGAGCCAAGCTGAGCAGCAGCAGCAGGAGCATCGGATGGCAGCTGCAGCTGTATCTGGCTGCCAGCCTGTACACAAAAGAAAAAAAGGGAAGCAGCTTGCAGCAACTCGTAGGGCGAAGCGTTGGTTGCGAGCAGCAACAGTGCGCAGTGAAAAAAGTAGCGAGCAGCGGTAGAGGCAGCGAGCAGCACTAGCGGCAGCAAGCAGTAGCAGCCACGGGCAGCAGCAACACCGCGGCAACAGTAGTAGCAGCGCGGTGACAACAGCAGCAGCAATAACATTGCAACAGTAGCAGTAGTGGCCACAACGGCATTAGTGCTGCGCAGCAGCAGCCACGGATGCTGTGCTGCATAGCAGTGCTGTGTAGGACTGTTGCGCAGCTTCGTTGTACAGCCACACAGTTTCTAAGTAGCTACGCAGATTCTATGCAGAAGCGCAAGGGGGTGACGAGGTCCCCCCCCCTTTTCATCGAGGACTTTGCGTGAATCCCGACCAAAAAAAGATTGCCAGTGTAAAATACGCCAGCGTAAAAAACGCTAGCGTTTTTTCCGCTAGCGTAAAAACGCTGACGTCTTTGTCGAGTGTACTGACGTCAAAAACTTTGGGGTCAAAATGTCAGTTTCTTTAACGTTTCATCTCTTCGAGAAACGCTATTGGTTTCTTGTTCTAAGCATTTTTTACGTTTGGTCCCATACTGAGCGTCCACATGGCCCCGACCGGTGACAAGGACAAAGGACCACCTGATCCCTCCTCCTCCTCCTCAGGGGTCCTGAGCCCATGCTTGTAGGCTTTTAAGGACCTGCGGAGTCAGCAGGATGAGATGCTTTGCCTACAATAGCAGCAGACCGACGCCATCCGCATGCTCACTGATCCTCTTCAGAGTCAGTCCACGACCTCACAATAGACCTCCGAGGGGGTCGTCGGTGTCACACCTTCTGCACAGCAGTCAGCATCCACATCAAGAAAAGCGGCAGGACAGGACCCGCCACTTCTTGATCCTTTGGAGGAGGACCATGGCATGCCAGGCATGGAGGATGACACTCCCGAGAGGGAGATTCACTTACTTCAAGAGCATCTCCGCCAGCTGCAGACGTGTTCCGGTTCCCTGTTCCTGGAGATCCGATACCGCGTGAGCCGTACCTTGGTGACTTTCCTCGTCCCGATGTTTTCCCAATCCCTCGTCTTTCCGAGCCTCTAGTTGCTCTCCCTATGGAGCGGCAACCTAAGGATACCGCTCCCACGATATGTCAGCGAGGATGGTTTTGACTGTTGGGAGACCCTTTTCCAGGTCTAGGCCACTTCAGAGGGGGTTTGGCCCTACTACCACTGTCAGTAGATCACGGATCATGCTCATGTGTTGCCAGCGGCTTGAGCGATGCGGGGAATCCTTTACACCATGCGCGCAAAGCTATCGTGGAATTTTGTCCTTTCCTTGGAGAGGCCGACACAAGCGTCAGTGCTGACCCATGTCGGGGCTGGGAGTTGGCATTGTTCCTGCTTGCTGCAGAGACACACGCCATCCGTGCGGCTCACATCCGCGCCCTCCATTCCCTTTGTCAGGGACCTGCCGAGCCCGCAGCCAATTACTGGCGGCGCGCCATGCACATCTACACGCGCATTGGGACCTCATGAGATACACAACAGTGGGCGCTTCGCACGATCATGATCGGAGTCCGTCTTCAGCACGCAAGCATCTTCTCGGGGTACAGTGACGCCATGCTCGAGCCCTTTGCCAACTCCCTTCATCTTCTTCCTTGGGCGCATAAGCTTTTTCTGCAAGTGACTTCCGCCTGTGAGGCAGCCGTCGCCCATCTGGAGAGTTCACTTGCTGCACCGGTGATTGCATCACCACTAAAACCTTTCTCGCAGTTCCCTTTTCCATCCTCTGGCACACCCTCCTCTTCCCTTTCCACCCCGACTACCTCAACATAGACACAGGGTGTGGCGGCAGCAGCACATGGGAAGAAGGGCCAAAAGAAGCATGGCTCGGGCCAGCAACAGTCACACCAACAGCAGTCATCAGGTGGTAGCAGTGGACGTACTGTTCACTGCTACAACTGTGGAGGCGCTCACCGCTACACCAAGTGCCTGCAGTCGCTCGACTGGGTGTGGATCACTCGCGGTTTTCAGGCTGCACATGCATAGCAGTGTGCACCAAGGAGCACAGCCTCTGGTCGCGCAGCAACCACGACTGTAGCAGTTCCCCCTTCCTCACCGACGAGTAGCACAGACACAGATCCCCGTGACCACACCATCGCCAAGCTCAGTCAGCTCATGGCGCTTTGCTCTCAAGGAGGTGCGACTGTGTCGTCATAGCTTGGTGTTTCAGAGACTGTCTTTTTTTCTGTTCTTGTATCTCGTGATGACTCATGTGGGGGAGCACAAGTGCCATGTGATGATGGTGGGCCTAACAGTACAGATTGAATTTCTGATCTCACATGTGTGTCCTTCGTCGTCCTCCCTCCTCTGTTGCCGAGCGCCCATCTGCAGGCGAGTGTTCTATTTCCCGTTGCATTGTGACGTCCTCCAGTTGTGATTCGGGTGGTGCTTGGATCATCGATTCCGGTGCCACTCACCACATGACCTATCGTTGTAGTGACTTTGTTGTTCTCGGTCCTATGGCGTCTGTTTGTTCCGTTCACGAAGGCTCTGGTCAGTCCTTGCTAGTCCAGGGTGTTGGAGTTGTGTGATTCTATGGTCCGTTTGGTCCCTTGTATCTTTCGGACGTGCTTTTTGTGCTTGACCTTGAGCTCAGCTTCCTCTCCGTGCGGGCCTACACTCTGATGGGACTCTCTGTGGAGCATACTGGAGACTCCGCGACAGTGACTGCTCTTGATACTCGCACTGTTGTTCTTCGTACTGCTATTGTGGATAATCCGTATCATGTTCCTCAGACCTCTTCTTCTCTTTTCTCCCCTTCCCCTCCTGCTCGTATGTTTGTCACTGGTGTCATGTCTACTGAGCACCAGCGCCTGCCGCATCAACGTCTGTGTCATATGGATTGTGACACTGTGTCAAAGCTCATTATGATACATCTCGTACTTGGTCTTGATGCAGCCTCTTTCAAGAAGCTGCCCTAGACCGATTATCTGTTCTACGCTGAGGGTAAGATGCATCGCTGCACCTACCCTGACTCCCGTTCTCGAGCCATTCGTCCTCTCGAGATAGTCCATTCAGACCTTCCGGTCCTCTCCCTATCGAGTCTTTGTCCGATCGGGGCCGATACGTCCTGACCCTAACCGATGACTTCACTCGGATGTGGTGGGTCTACAGCTTGTGCCAGAAGAGTAATGGCACTCTAGAGGTTGGTCTCTGGCTAGTGATGGCTGAGCGTCAGTTTCGTCACTCGCTCCATACCTTCGACTCGGACCGTGGTGGCGAGTTTCTTGGTAGTTTCTTTGTCGAGCGCGGGGTTTTTCACCAGGTCTCTGCTCCTGCCACTCCTCGGCAGAATGGTGTCTCTGAGCGTTGGAACCGCACCATGGAGGATGCGGTTTGTGCTATGCAATCTGAGTGCGGGGTCCCCGAGTCCTTTGCCATTGAAGGATTCGCCTACATGACGTGGGTCTAGAACTGCCTCTCGCACGGTCCTCTACCGGACCACGTTACATCGTACGAGCTCTGGTTTGGCCACCGTGCCGATCTGCGTCTTGCTCGTGTCTAAGGCTCAGTGGCTTCTGTGTGGTACACCGAGGATCAGCAGCGTTCCAAGGTCTCTCCTTGGGGTTGCTTATGTGCCTTCGTCGGCATCTCCTTGCAGTTGAAGGCCTGGCGTTTTTGGCACCCCGTCGTCGCATTGTTGAGTTCCCCGACACGCTCTTCTTTGAGTCTCTCACCTACCGCGACCTGACCTCGATTGTGTCGATGTCTGTCACACACATTCCTACGTGTGAGGTTGCTCGACGGATGAGGGAGTCTGAGCCTACAAGCACCTCTTGTCGAGCTGATGTGTCCACTCGAGCCCCCTCTAATTCTCGGTCTCCGGCTCTTGATGACTCGGCGATCATCACTGTTGGCCCAGAGACCTCTACCGCCCAGCCTGTCACCTCTCCTGCGCCCTCGCGCCCCATGGACAGCCATGATGCTGTCCCTCTATCCACAGGTACTCCTGTCTCCGTGGGTGGTCCTACTTTCACACTAAGTCCTGTGTCTCCCATCAGTTCGCCAGCCTCTCCTCCCGCTGCATCACCTGCCCGTGTGCCTCAGTCCTCACCATATGCGGTCGTGCCTGTCTCTGAGCCAACGGTAAGTCTTTTGAGCCCAGGCTACTCGCATGAGCCCAGTGGTCGTCTTCAACCGTTGGGCTCCGGATCCCAGCGAGTGTCAGGTTCCGCAGTGAGGCGCTCCACTCGCAGCGTTGCAAGTGGCGATCCCGACACAAAGGCCCTCGGCCTGAGTGTCTGTATAGTTCACACAGAGGTACATCTAGCGTGTCCTGTAGGGCACGATCTGGTCACTTGTGAGTTCTGTACCGCTTGTGATGCAGCAGCTGACCTTGTGGTCGTCAGTTCCATTTCTAAGGCGTGCGTACTCGCCACTCAAAGCTCTCCCTCCTTGGTGCCTGATCCGGGCACACTTAGGGACACCCTCTCATGAGAGGATGCCGACGCCTAGCGTACTGCCTGCAAGGATGAGCTTTGTGCCATCCGAGAGCATGGAGTTTATGAGCTAGGTGACCTTCCACCTGGGAGGAATGCAATTCAGGTCAAGTGGGTCTTTCGCAAGAAGGTGAAGCTGGATGGCTCACTCGAACGCCACAAGGCTCGCTTGGCCGTCAAGGGGTACTCTCAGATCAAGGGCGTTGATTGCATTGACACCTTTGATCCTGATGGCCGTATGACCTCAGTTCGCGCTTTGTTCTGTGTGGTAGCTCAGCATGAATAAGAACTGCACCAGATAATTGTGTACAATGCGTTCCTCCATGCCTGATGGGATCTTTGATGTATCTGGTCACTACTACACACCCCGACACCTTTTTCACCGTCAACCTCCTTGCACAGTTCTCGCAAGCTCCACGTGCTAGAGCCGTCCAGGTGCATGTGCGAGTGGTGCGGTACGTGGTTTCCATGCCGTACCTCAGACTCTGCTTTCGTCGGTAGTGCTCGGTGGTTCTTGACGGCTATACTGACACCGACTGGGCCTGGAGCCTAGATGGACGCAGTCGCATCCGTTGCGTGTTCTTGTTGGGTGGTACCGCTGTGTCCTGGTGCAGTGGGAAGCAGGATTGCATAACACGTAGCTTGTTGGAGGCAGAGTATGTTACTCTGGGTGTAGGGGCTGCCGACGCAGTGTGGCTGCAACGCCTGCTCCTTGAACTGGTCATTTGGTGCCCGCCATTGTGCTTCACTGTGACAACCAAAATGCTCTTGCCATTGCTGAGAACTCTGGTGTCTTTCATGCTCACAGAAAGCACATTGCCGCTGAGTATCAATTTGTGCGTGATCTAGTGGAGCGACACGCGATCTCCGTCATATGGGTCGGCACTGACATGCAACGTGTTGACTTCTTGACAAAGGCACTGGCACGTAGGAAGTTCCTGGTGGCCATTCGTTCCGTTGGGCTTTGCCCCTTGCCTGAGAGTGGTTGAGTGCGGGTGGTCTCTATGCCTGTGTCATGACTGTTTCTACACTCATCCTTGCACTCATTTCAGTGCTGCACGTGTATGGACATGCGTACCATCGGGTCATGGGGGAGTGTTGTGATTTGTGACGTTTCTATCGACCTGTACATTTTACTATGACCATTTGGCCGTGTCCATGCTCGTGCACATCCCTGATGCGGGTCCCGGTGGTAGTGGGGCGTTGTCTGGTGGTGGACTACCTGCTTGGAGCTGATCGACCGTCGCCCCAGAATCCTGGATGCTGTGTGGGATCTTGTATAGTTTTTTGGCAGCTTGTAGGATTTTATCGGTGGACTAGCTGTGGGCCCAATTTGCATGTTTTTGCATTGTGTTTCGACCATTTGTTGCCGGATGCATGCATGTGACCAATCATAGCGTCCGATGTGAGTTTCTGCACATGTAGGTTCAGACGGCGTAGTGCTCTGACTTGTCTACGCTGAGTTACGGCCAAAACATTGATTTTGGGCCGGTTTTAGGACAGATCTTGCACTGCCGCGTGCAACACCCGCCGTGCGCCGCGGCAGGTACTTGTGCCATGGACCTGTCATTTGTCATTTCTCTCTGCAAATGCTATTGAATCATTCTGACACTTTGCCTTGTGTAGCCTAGCTGGACCTTTGCCGTTGTGTGCACAACTTGCGACTGTCGTCATCGTTTGACCAGGCACTCACGCCTAGTCAGCGGCAGTATCGGTAGGAAGCTTCCACGCATCTTCTCAGGTGGTATATGGTAGAGGAGAGCGTGATGACATGACGGGCCTCCGGATTGTACCGAGATTGCCCAGCACCTACAACAGCGCCGGCGAGACGTGGTCGATGCGTTCTGGCAGGCCTGTGGGCTTGTCAGGAGGTAGGAGAGTTTTCGATGTTCCAGTGGACTGTACCGGTGCGATGAGGAGACCCGATGGTTGTAGTAGGGCTTGCGATGTTCGGAAAGCCGTTTTGGATGTCTGGACGCTGCATTCAAGATTTTCTAGCACTGCTCGTAGTTTCTTGGCGGTCGAGATTTGGACACTCGGAGAGCTGTTCCGGTGCCTTGAGGAGACCACCTTTGTTGTTCTTGTGGTGTATGTAGTGTGTTCTCTCCGCTGACTCGTTTGGGTTGTGCGGGTGGGACGA